>JAVJIF010008313.1:0-215760 GCA_038442645.1 Agave tequilana | reverse complement strand
CATTGGCCTCTCTAAAACATATTCAAGAGTCTTACTCAATTTCACCTCCTCATAATAAACAACCATCTGCTCTGGAAATGAGTAAGGAACACTTGTGTGAGTCCAAGCTTCAATCTCAACACATTTTTGACTCACATTCTTCAACAAAATTTCCAAAACCAAGATTCTTATACTCCATTCTAGAGCACCACTTGGAGATACATCATATCTAGATAAGAGTATAGATATTTGTAGGAGTCTATGTTACAATATCAAAAATCATCTGCCGAGTCTGTCAATAGTTGGAAGAACAATTGAGTCAATTGGTAACATTTATAGGAATGAGGAAACTCTATCTTATCAACCTTTGACCATTCAGCTATGCCAACTCTATGATCTGACCCAGGACTCTTGTCATTTTGGAAATCAAGATTCAATTTCAGCACACCCGTCTGAACTTGTTCCAAACTTTAAATGTTAAAGATCCTATTGACATTTTGGTAAGTTATCCATTTCCTGAAATTGAACTTGAGCATGAATATGATCATGAACCTCAAATTAGTGATTCAATTCTACTTCCTGATTCAATTATGACTCCAGTATCTTCACCTGATTTCAATCCTTTTTCCGAGTCAGTATTTGATCCTGTACCAATCCATTGTGAAATTGAATCACCAATCTTTTATGATGATCATATTGAACTTGACCAATTCCATACTTTTGAAGTCTCATTGATAAATTGGCAAGTTCTCATTTTTGTGAATTGAACTCAATGAGGAATGTGACTTTGATCCTAAATTTGTGATCCATTCAAATTCTGAATCATTATTGACTCTTATTTTGTTACCCAATTGAGCAACATTTTAGAGTCAGTTTTGATTTCCATACTTGTCATTCCTGAACTTGAATCACCAATCATAGATAGTCACATTCCATCATGGGGAAATGATGGGGACTTGAGCTTCATTTTCTTGATTTGGACCCACTTCCTGAACCGATCTCGACTCCCGAACCTTTACTTGACTTGAGTCATTTTTCTGAGTCGATATTAGTTCTTATATTTCCTAAGTCCAAATCAATCATTCCATTCTGGGACAAGGATCTTGATAAATTTGACTCTGAAATTATTTTGAAATTTTGTAAATTTGATGGGGTAAATTTTTAATAAAAATCATAAATACATACATCTTTTTAGTGGGTTGTATCATGGAGGTCTCTGGTGAGTTCCTCAGGACTCCACGCAAGAATGATTGGGTCGCATTTCGTGACCAATCAAACCGCCACCGGAACCACCACCTTGAGGTGATTTTTCCTTCCCTCTCTATTTGTTTCATGCATACATGCATCACGATGCACTGAGGACAATGCATGAGATAAGTGTGGGGGAGGGTTTACTAACTTAGAGTTTTTAGATTTTCTTTCTTTTACACTTCTTTTAGGATACTTTTAGAAATCTTCCCTTTTGTATAGGAATTTTTCTCTTTCTTTAAAAAACTTTTTGAAATAAGAGACAAAGTTTTGATCTATTTTTAAGAAAATTAAGATGATCATAGAATTAAGAAAGCCTTAATTATGACATCTTAAACCTAGTCGAAATAATGGATCTTGTTTAAAATTATAGGCTAAGGAAGATAAATTGGGAGATAATTTTATCTTGAATTTTTTGCCTTAGATAGTATGCACATCGCACTTACACAATTTTGGGATGGAAACAAAGACCTAAAATGCCATAAAGTAAATAAAAGAAAAATATATATATAAATAAAACATCACTTATTAAGCTGGATAACTATGCCTCAAGAAGCATGATTATTCACGCCTAACGGTGGTCAAAGAATCAAATATCCCCCTTAGTTTTGTGGCCTTGTTTACTCGAGTCCTTTAACCTGAGAGATGTTTTCTCATCTGGTGCCCTAGGACCGTCTGGTTTGGGAGTCATCGGTTATAGGCTCGCTACATGGGTGAACTAAGAAAGCCTAAGAAAACTAAGGGGAGAAAAAGAAAAAAAATAATAATAATAAATGCTTGATGGTTAGAGTTGAAATCCCAGAAATCTTCACTATCACAGAGTGCATATTATCTAGGTTTTTATGAGAGATAAAATATTCAATCCAATTTTGAATTCTTACCTTAATTGAAGACAAGATCTTGCATAGAGACTAAGTTTAAGGAAGATTGATTTGTGATGGACTTATGACCTTAGATCACTTATATTTTTGTAAAAATATTTCATAAACTTGTCTCTCTTTCAAATGTGTTTTCAAAATACTAACATTTGTCTTCATTCTTTATGGATTTTGTGGGTGCAATTCGCTGAAACCCTCAGGAGACAACACTCCTCCTCTAGGGTAACCTAGAGGTTTACGGCTTGTTGCACACGCTCAGTGCAATCGCGTCACCTGCGAAAATGGTGTAATAACATTTGTAGTATAGTTTTCTTTTCTTGTTTTGCTTGGGACGAGCAAAAGATAAGTATGGGGGTGTGATTAGTCTACGATTATGCATTATTATATCGCATTTTCCACCGATTTATGAATAAATTGTCAGTCTAAACCGTGTTTTGGTCTTTATTGCAGGTAGATCCAAAGTTCAAGGGCAAGGAGCAATAAGAGCTTAATTAAACCTCTTTTATGGTAATTAATCCCGCATTACTTGGAGACCAACTAAGGATTATCTAGAAGATTCATTGAACCTAGACTCCTGCGCATGTCAGACGAATATAAGGACGAAATTACCAGAAACCGAATATACCCTGACAATCCACGAGGCCAGAGGGAGCCCCTGACGAAATCCAGGGACCCATCTCTCTGGTATTGCCGCGAAAACGCAGCAATAGCCGCATTTCCGAGGCAAGGCAGTGGAGCCACGCGTCGATTTTCGACGCGTGGCCCCGTCTCATCTTCCAGAGGCTTCTGAGGCCTATAAATAGCCCTGTATTCGACTAGAGCGCACGCAGTCTTCGTTTTTTAGAGTAGGTACAGATTTTAGGAGTAGTGTAGGTAGGTGCTCTTCATTTCTCTTGTATTTTCATTTCTTTTTAGATCATTGTAGTAGGGCTGAGTGATTCATAGAGAGAGAGAGAGATAGAGAGAGATTGATGTAATAGATAGTGACAGTCTATGTAAAGGTGCCTCCTTTCTCTTCCATTGTAATCTCCTTCATCTTCTACATGATTTCTTGCTAACTTTTATTCTCATGGCAATCTAACTACTAACCACTAACCATCTAACCACTTACTTGATAATCCACATGAATCGGGTAGCCTCTATTAAGGCCTTGTTCTTGCAAGAGCCATTGATGGCCAATGATGATGGGTTCTAACATCTAACTTGCTAACTTGCTAACTTGCTAACCAAGCTAACTCTCTTTATTTTCATGCTTTCTTTTTAGTAGTGTAATGAGTGATGCTTGTGTTAGCTTGATCTTGATGCATATTTGAATGTGATGAACCATCCATGTGCCATGCTTTGTATCGTCTCTTGAAGCCAAGGATTAATGATGGCCGAGGATCAAAATGTGAGGCAACTATCATGAAGGGTTAGCATGGTTAGTGGAGCATTTAGTAGTTAGTAGCCATGAGTTTTCTTTTATCTTGTTTTAGAAATCGTTTTTCAAAATTCTTTCTATCATTTTTCTATCGATGTTTTCACCGCCTTCTTAGTTCATCCTTGTTTCATCTCCTTTTCTACTTTGTTTTCCAAACCACTCTCCTCTTTGGTTTTTACATCGCCGTTTTCATCGCTCTCCTCACCTACCACATTCTGGATTTCCTTTTCCTTTTCTTTTCACTTTCTTTTTCATTCTTTCAACAAAGAAGAATTGTTAACATACAACGTGAATAGAAACTGTCAATGCTTCTATCGCCTCCCTTTCATGTGGATTCGACCCGTTGAGCCAATGCTATAACGGAAGTATCGAGGGTACATTAGCACATTCGAGCTTTACATCGATTTTACATAATACACATTTTTGAGTGCTACTTCCCCCATCGATCACATATTGATAGGAACGAAAAATCATGGTGTCTTGGAGACTTTGATCAATATTCAATTCACCATAAAACCTTGAACTTGACCAATATTAACCCATTGAGAAATTGGTAAGTTTTCATTTCAATGAAATTGAACTTGAATATGAATGTGACCCTGACCCACAACGTTGTGATTCAATTCCAATTTTTGAATCTATGTTGACTCCGGTATTCTTACCCAAGTTGGACCTATTTTTCGAGTCAACATTATTTTTGTATCTATAGGTTTTGAAATTGAACCAGCTCTTTTGGATAGTCACATTTCATTAATGAAAAAAGAATGTGAAATTAAATTCTTTGATTTGGACTTAACTCTTGAACCAAAACTGACTCTCAAATCCAAAGTTGATTTTTTTCGAGTTAGTAATGGTTCCTGAACATTTCACTCTTGAATACAAGTCAACCATGACCATGATGACTCTGTGATGATTTTTCAAGACTGATAATGTAAAGGGAATAATTTTCATGATAGAATCTTTCATGATCCTATTCATATCGGGGATTGTAATTATGTAAATAGAAAAATCTCAATAAGGTGGTTCCGTGAACCACCACATTATTTAGATTGCGTTAGCAATAATTGGCCCAATCCGACCATCACCAGACCCACCACCTTAAGATAATATTTTTTTCTTTCTTCTTCTTTTTCATGCATTTATGCATTCATTCATATATTTGTAGGTACACCTAGATGGGGTGAATAGGTGTACAAGCTAATTTAGGACAAATGTTACAAAATTTAAAACTTAATTGGTAACACACTATGTGTAACTAGGAGTGAGCTCGAATTCCCTGTGAAGGGCTCTGGAACTACTCATCTAGATTTCTCTAGACTAAGAGTTGAGTTACTTTAAAAACTCTCTTGGTTGATCAAAAGTGTGGGCACACACAATATCTAGCATGTGAATATGAACAAAATAAGCAATACAAGATATAAAGAAAGAGAGTTGAGAGATAGCGGATCGGACACAAACATTAAGATACGTTTTGAGGTTCAAGCCACTGTACTATGTCCCCGCTTTCACACAGAAGATTTTCACTATGTCTACACAAGTGTTGGCACAAAGGCCCATCACTCTAGTTTTGATGATGATTAACTCATGTAGTTATAGTACTAATGATCTTGTGTTTATATAGTTTCAGATATTTGATCAAGATCTTAGTCGGTGTTTAGCTTTAACATAAGATTCGAAGTCAAGTTTTGGAGCTAGCACGTGTTAATTCAAGAGCTTGCGCATTAAGATTGCAACAAGTACTCAAGAGGAGTCTGGCTCATTGAATCATGGTTTGGACCAAGTCAAGAAGGAGAAGAAGATTTTCAAGAGAAGATTTTCGAGAAGACTTGTGTCATATTTGTAAGTGTTAAGATTTTGTTTTTAGATAAAATTTAAAGGATAGATTAGTTATCGATTGCTCAAGTTCATATACACACACAAAATTTATATGTGCTTTCTTAAAATAGTTTTAATTTTAGAAAATATCGTTTTGATTTTTGAACTTCAAAGTATACATCCTTGTGTTTCATGATTAGGTTTCATCAAATGAGTATATATGGTTTATACGTGTTTTGAACTTCATCCATACACATTGTGAATTCAAATGTTTAGAAAAACTTATTTGGTGATTCTAATCATATGTTTAAGTTGTATATTTATCAAAACTTATTTTAGAGCTTATTGTCGAAAACATAGATATTTCATCGTATATGTGTATTGGATCATATCCATACACACCAAGCTTCAAAAGTATTTAAAATATCTTATTTTTGTATTTGGAGAAATTTTGGAAAATCGGTTTTTCAATTTGGAGATTGATTTTGAAAAATACGGATTTTTGTTTAAGGCAAAATTTCTCTATTACAAAATAGTTCAATATGTTTGTAATATGTGTTGAGTTTTGATCAAACATGTTTATACATCAAGTATTTTCAAGAACTTATTTTTGTAGATTTTATGTGATTTTATGGGAATTCATAAGGATTTATTTAACCAAATTCTAATCCCAAAAGATTTCAAACCTGGCCTTCTGCCGATCGACCGTGCCAGAAGTCGGTCGACCGGGCGGTCGATCGATGTGCACAAAATTTGCACGGCCATTTGGCTAGTGGGCCGGTCGACTGGGCGGTCGACCATCCAGAGAGCTTTGTTCTCTGGATCTGGCCCCGGTCGACTGGGCGGTCGACCATCCGAGAGCTGTGCTATATGGATCTGGTCCCGGTAGACCGGGCAGTCGACCAGTAGGTCAGAACCTAGGCACGGTTGACTGGGTGGTCGACTAGCAAGCTGCAACGGTCAAAAATATGACCGTTGGCCGGTCGACCGGCCAGTCAACTGACAGGTCATTCTGACCTGCAGTTGGCTCCCAACAGCTATTTTTTGAGGCCTATATAAGGAGGCTGTTTTGGGATGTTTTACACAAGATTTTGAATGGGTTTTCAAGCTAGTTTTTTTCATCTATTTGAGAGGTTTTCTCCACTTGTTTTACGGCTAATACTTCCATATCAAAAGGAGAGTTTTCATGAGTGTTTTCAAAAGTGATTTCTTGAGTTTTTTACCACATCTCTATCCTAGTTTTTCTCCCACAAGCTTGAGCTATCCATTGCTATATCAATCCTCCTAGGATCTTTGTTGTGAGAGTATTTTTAGGTGATCCAAGTGTAGAGATCACCAAGTGTTCAACTTTGTATTTGAGGAGGTGAACTTGCGGGTTCGTGTTGTTTCGAGTTCTTGTGAGAGCTCGGTGTAGAGGTGCGGCCTCGGCAAGCTAGTGTGCTTGCGTGTGTTGTTCTTGTGGGAACAAGTGAGGGACTAGTGAGTCAAAGATTTCTTGTGTGAGCTCGTTGTAGGTGTTGCGGCACCGAGTGATCCCATTAGATCGTTTTTAGTGAAAATCCTTCATAGTGTTGAAGGCGGGGACGTAGAGCAAGGGTGCTCGAACCTCGAAACAATTCTCCCGTGTTTGCGATTGCTCTCTCTCACTTGTGTTTACATAACTTACATGCTTACATTACTTATATCTTTATATGCTTGATATATCTTGTGTTGCATTGTTATATGCTTGGGATTATGCGCTCACACTTGTATTCAACAAAGAGAGCCATAGTGGGACATCAACTCTTAATCTAGAGGAATTCTGAGGAGATAGTCTAGAGCCCTTCACCGGGAATTCGGCTACTCTTGTGTTATATCTTGTGTCTTTTACTTAAATAGTTTTAATTCGCTTAAATAGTTTTTAATTTTACATCATTATCATTAGATTAGCTAGTACACCTATTCACCCCCTCTAGGTATATTTTCAATAGGATCTTTCACAAAGGACCTTTATAGAGAAATTACAATTACAAATGGGAGTACACAACTCTACTCTCTCAAATACAAACCTCTACACAAGAGCTGGGTACTAAGCCAAGCACAAAGTAAAGAAGAAATAAACTTAGTGATCCAATAATCAAAAACTCTCTCTTGATGATCTAGAAAGATCACAAATAATTTTTCTCATAATACAAAGATTCTAAAGATAGATTTGAGATGATAACTCAAGTATGTGAGAAAACAAATTATTTTGAAAAAGAAACAACAAAAGAAACACTTGGGAAAAACTTCTAAATAGATACGAAAATGAAGATCAAAACTAGATTCCCAAAGATTTGTTTTCTTTTGATATTCCAAAAACATTGAAACAATAAAGATAAAAGTTTTGGCACTAAAACTTCTTTTGAAAACTTTGTTAAAACACTTGAGAAGGTAGAAAAATTGTTGTTGAAAATCTTGGTGAAAACAGCCCTCAAAGACCTATTTAATACACCCTTGAAAACTAGCCATTGGGGTTCAGAACAGGTCAGAAATGACCTGTCGGTCGACCGCCTAGTCGCCGGCCACGGTGAGATTTATAACTGTTAGGGTTACCAGTCGACCGCCCGGTCGACTGCCCTAGGCAAACATGCCTAACGGTCGATCGCCCGGTCGACCGAGGCCAGAACTAGAGAGTGAACTCTCTTGCTCGGTCGACCGAGCGGTCGACTGGGGCCGAATCGAGAGAGCAAGCTCTCTAGATCAGTTTACCGAGCTCTGGGCTGGTCGACCGGTCGATCGACCACCAGTGGGCTCAGGCTGGGATTATAGGTTGAAATACTTGGTCTTTTAAATACCATAAAATCTCATAAAATACATAAAATCCACAAAAATAAGTTCTTATAAATATTTGAAGAACAATATGTGTGATTAAAATTCAAACATATTCAAAACAATTTGAACTATTTTTATGATATAGAAATTTAGCTTTAAACCAAAAATCATATTTTCCAAAAACCAAACTCGTAATGAAATTTAATTTTTCTCAAACTTATATAAATACAAAAACATGATATTTAAACACTTTTGAAGTATAGTGTGTATGGATAGAATGCATACACATATAAAAGTTATATCTATGTTTTTGACATTAAATCCAAAAATAAGCTTTGTAAAAAACAAAACTTTAAATTATGAACTAGAATCATCAAAAAAAGTTTTTAGACAATATGAGATGAAACTAACATACATATAAACCATGTAAACTTGTTTTGATTCTATCTATTCATGAGAACAATAAATGTATACTTAAAAATCCAAATGGTTAAACCGAAACCATTACTATTGAACTTGTGTGTGTGTGAGTGAACTTGAACATATCAAAACTAACTATCCTTACACAAGATCTAAACAAAAACAAAACTAAGCAAACCGAAGTCTCTTGTCGATCTCTATCTCCAAGCCGACTCGATCCAAATTTGATCCACAGGAGCTAGATGCGATCGTTGCGATGTGAGATCTTCAATTAACACTTGTTTGCTTCAACACTTTAACTGTGAATCTCTTGTTGAAGTCAAATCTCTACTAAGATCATGATCAATAACTGAAACTTATTAAATACAAATCATTAGAAAATTAACCTTCATAAGTTAGTCATCATCAAAGCTAAGTTGAAAGGCCTCTAGGCCAATAATCTCCCCCTTTTTAATGATGATAAAACTTACAAGGATATATATGCATTCATTAAGGACAGGCTTTATAGAAACTCCTTCTTAACTCATGCATATGAATAAAACAATAAGGATATGCAATGTAAGCTCAAGATATCAAATAAAAACAAGATGTGTGTGTGCGCGCGCGGCGCGCGCATAAACACTTAATAAAACATGTATATATAATCATAAATCCTTCTCTCCCTTTTTGTCACTCATCAACAAAAGGGTGAAGACAAACAAACAATACCAATAAATATATTTGAACAAAATTTGGATATGAATAATAACAATCAATTAAAAGAAACAATTGAAAGTGAAACCATCTTTTAACCAACTGAAATTAAACAATCTTTTTACCAATTGATATGGAAAATCTTTGTACTAATTGATACCAATAGAAAGTCATGATGCCAATTAAAAGTAAAAACCAAATTTTTAGGTAAATACTAAAACCATTTTGTAATATATATACCAAATTGAGAATAATATCAATTTAAGATTACTGATACCAATATTGAAAATGTTAGCATATACAAAAACAAAATATTTTTCATTATAAAGAGTGGAAGTAAGATACCAATTGAAAATAAAACTAACTGAAAGATAAACGAGAATTTTTCTCCTCCTTTATGAAATACCAATAAAAACTATGTATAAGCTTGTAAGGATACCAATTATCATTAAGAACATAAAGCTTAGTATAAAATCAATTTGTGCTTTAAAATGTACAGACATTATATAATAAGCACACGAAAAACATCTATATGTATGTATGATCAGAGCAATATAATATTTATTGAAATTAAGATGCATACATATAGAAAAAAATATGAGTATACAAAAACGAATTTTCATTAAAATTAAGTGTATAACTCATAACTACTACCTTATTCTGCACATATTTCAAAGATATTCAATAAGGGTAACAAGGCTTAGTCGCCCATCCGACCGCCCTTAGGTTGGTTGGAGTTTTCAAAAATATGATTTGAAAATACTTTTAGCATATTCGAAAAATGCTACCAAATTGAAGAATACGAAAATAGTTTAATGATAATTTAGAAACTAGCATGAAATCCTTCAAGTAAAAAATAAAAAATATATATTCCATAATATATGAAAACACATGAGAATCGACACTCAAAATGAATAAAGCTCATGTAGGCTCATGAATCAAAACCATGAGTAAATAAAGGATATATAGAGTGTATAAAAATCATAGAATTAACAAAATCATGAAAATAAGACATTGAAGCTCATAAGAAATTTCTTTTTCATAAACATGAAAATCATAAAACTTCAATTTTCATCAAAACTAAACAACTTCATATGTATGTTTTGTCGAACTAAAGTATACATACATATCCCAAACTAAACGAGTCCACAAAAGAATATTGTATGAAGGCAAGTGGCTCTAAGATAAACATGTATATCTTAAAATTTTGAACAGAATTATCATATACATGAAGCAAAATATAAAACATGTACAAAAATAGAAAAAATAAGTGTAATGTAAGAATCATTAAAAGTATGTTATACATGTACATCTAATGAGTATAAATGAGTAATGAAGCACAAACACAAAATAATCAAGTGTGGCTCACTAATTGTACAAGTATAAACACAAGTCTTATGAAAATTACATCTAAATAAGTAATAAAATATGAAGCAAAAAAATATCAAAAATATGATCATTAAGGTAAATACAAATATTATTGTCACTAGGATATACATAATAGTTAAAGAGAAATTAAGAATACAAACAAGTATGAATTCATATGAACATGGGTGTATCTCAAATACTATACATTTATATCACAAGTCTAATAAGTATTGCATTTTACATAATGAGCATAAAAACTAAAACATGCTAACAATCAAATATAAAGAAGCATGTAAATAAAATGGGAGTTAAAGATAGTTACCAAACCATATGAACCAATCTCTAGATATTAAAACATGGTGGTTCTTCCGCCAAACTTCCTTGAAAGTGATATATCCATAAATATGATCTTTGAGTTTGAAACGCATCCACCATCAAGACACCAACCCTCTCACGTCTTGTGAGAGCCCGCACCTACATCAAATATCATAGGGGTGGATCTTGGTACCCACACTTTCGTGGGTCCATGAGGGTTAGCACTTTTTCTAACCTAAACAACTTTATTTGCAAAATTTGAATCATATGCTCTATCATAACAAAATTTTGTAAGGTGGCCCATACATCCACAATGTATACAAGTGTATACATGACTGTACATGAAGTCCTATATGTGAACATAAGAAGCATGCGTATGCCGTGAAGGATGTGCATGAATATGTAAAGTATGTTTCTTTCGAAACATAGATTCCAATCGTGTGTGGTGATTATTCACATATATTGCATGTACATTGTCACCTTACCATACTTTTTAGCTAATAAATCCTATTAATAAGTCTTCTTTTTCTCTGTTAAATGTAGGCCCAATTGCTAAAAGAAAGGAAAGAGAAACAAGCCCAAAAGCCCATCAAATTCTGATTTAATTCAGAATAAATTTGAAATCAAGGAATCAGGGCATATCAGAGAGGTTGAAAACCGGTTGAGAAGAATTCTCCCTGAATCAAGCGGTTGAAGCCAAACAATCAAAGGCTGCTGCATCAACTTTTGGAGTAGAAACAAGAAAACCAGAAGAACATACGGGATATTCAACAAACCAGGAGAGCCAGCCAACTGGGTGTGGCCATCTGGCCACACTAGGGCCGCGAAAACGCGGCCCAAGTCGCGTTTTCGCGGCCAAGTAATGTCTATTGGGGGAGCGTTTGCTCCCCCAATCTTCCCAGGATCCTCTCCTTTTGATTTTTCCCTATAAATACTAGTTTCAACAGAGCAAAAAGGAGCGAAGATTAGGATTAGAATTTTTGTTTATTTTCTAAGGATTTAGGCCTTTGTTAGCTAGCACAAAGGCTGTATTTTGTTTTTAATTTGTAGTCCAGGACAAATACTTATGAGAGAGAGGAATTGAGTTCTTGTACTTGAAGATTGAAGTGACATCAATACAAGAATCGAGCCGCTTTTTCTTCCATTCGTATTACGGTATGTCTTGCATTATTTATTTGCTTTTCTTCTTTGTTTTCCATAAGTAACTAAAATAGTTTTCTGGGCTCACTATTGTAGCTCTCTCTAGTTCTTCTTCTCTTCTGGTTTTAAAGAAAAATACCCAATGAATCATTTGCATGCCTTACTTAAAGCCTTTCTTCTGGAAAGTGTTCTTGAAGGCACATGAGGATGGGTTTGGATTTTAAAGTCGTACTTCTTTTAAAAATGTTTCTTGAACTCTTTTTATTTTATACTTGCTTCTTCGCGCTTGATGATTTAACATCCGATTCAAAATGATTTCTTAAAGAAAAGAGTGAACTCTTCCTACCATCTTATGTGCTTTACTTCAAACTTTCTAAAGTCAATCTTAAGTTTTGCCTATGATCAAGTTGAGGCATTTAGGATTTCAATAGAAGAATGAACAGTTGAGTAGTGAGATAGTGAGCCCAAATTTTCTTTCTTATTATAATAAACAAATAATTTTCGGGCTTTTTAAATCACCTTCTCCAAAGCCTTCTCTAAAGTTGCAATTTCTCTTTTAATCATCTCTTTCTTTCCATTCTCTTTTTCCATTAAAAAATGAGCACAATTCTTTGCTTTTAAACGAATCACTGAAAAGCTTCCATCGCATTCCTCCTCGTGGACACGACCCGTTAGCCACAAGCTACAGGTAAATTCTTAAACTCTTTGATTGTTCTTTCATTTTAGCAATCAATTTTTGGCGCGGTTGCCGGGAGAGAACGGTGTATTTGTTTTTTAACAAGTTTTGTGTGTTGTTTCAGGGACTTGAAGATTCAGATCTAGCATTCAAGTTTTGCAAGAGAAGACTTACAAATTCTGTGTCCCTACTCTCGAAAGTAGAAAACAGAATTTCAAGAAATTGCATTGCAAAAACTTAAAATTTCATTAGACTACTAAAAACTCTTTTTTGCAGGACATATTGCTCACAAAAAATTAAATTTTTGTACGTTATTTTTTTGCTATTTCTGCTATCTACCATCCATGTTTTAATCCAACAACAATTTGAGTGATTGTTAATTACTTAGAAAAACGTTTAGACTTACATTCTAGGCATTTGTCTAATTACGCTTACTTTACAATTACTGTTGAAGAGAGCTGGAGACAAGGTACGTATGCATAGCATATAGTTTAGGAACATTCTTGGGTGATATTTTGCTTTGAATGTTACTTTTCTGTATCTTGCACACTTTTCACAATTAACTCTAAGGGCAAAACCAAATTCAAGATAAGGTGGGGAAGTCATTACCCTTCCTTAGCTCACAAACCATCTCCAAGCACGCACAACCTAAGCCTAAGTATAAACAGATAGACGTTGGCCTTAGGAACATCTCGAACTCATTAGGAGATTATCCTAAGGGGGAAAAGTGTTAGAATTTGACTCCTGCGAAATCAGTGTCTAGGAAAGGGATTAAGGCCGAAAGTCCGAAGGTTGATGGTTACTTAATTAAGGAACGTCTTTGACGGATAACCTCCCACCAATCTTGCCCTGACCTGGCTGATTAGCTTGTGGTCAAAGTCTACATTATACCTCCTTTGTACAATCAACCAGTTAGGAGTTGTCTAGGTCAAGGTTACCTTAAACTAGGCTTGGTTGTTTTCTTTTCTTGACTATTGGTGAACTTGTTTGTGATTGTGTTTGTGTATGCAAGTGTGGTCAAGAGACCCTAATTCATCTAGGTTAACTAGAAACACATCACCACCTAAGTTCGAAACAAGACCAGATTCGGTTATGGATCGACCGACATCTTTGCAGGATAGGTTTTATCCCATTAGAACATCACTTCTATCCTCCATCCAACTTCCATCGGTTGGTGAACACAACTTTGAGCTTAAGCCACAGTTCATCAATACACTCCCTAAGTTCCATGGCTTAGAGTTCGAAAATGCTTATTTCTTCATAAGAGAATTAGAGGAAGTATGCTTAATGATAAAAATCCCACACCTTGTAGGTGATGCTATTAGGTTGAGATTTGTCCCATTTCCTCTTAAGGACCTAACCAAGAAATAGCTCTACAGCTTAGCGGCCGGCTCTATCACATCTTGGGATGGTTTCATCAAGGTCTTCTTGAAGAAATTCTATCCAATCCATAAGACCGCTCTCGTTAGGAAAAATATCATGCAGTTCAAGTAAGAACCTAGTGAACCGTTTTGGAGGTATTTTGAACGCTTCAAAGACCTCCTCATCCAATGTCCTCATCATGGAATAGAGAAATGGCGACAATGCTAAATTCTTTATGACGGTTTAGACTACTCGACCAAGACCCTCTTAGAAAGCATGTGCCAAGGGGATTCTTGCAGAAGGATGAGCATGAAGGGTGGGATTTATACGAGAATCTAGCTGAAAAGACCATCCAATGGGAACCTACTAGTGAAAGCTTTAGAAATCTAAACTCTATCTCTTCAAAAGGAGGTCTCCATTCGATTGAATCATCCATAGTTAACGAGGCTAAGTTAGCTAACCTAGCGAGAAGACTGAAAGCTCTAGAAACTAAGAAATCAAGTCCAGTCAAGTCAGCCCAAACCAATTTCTAACTCCGAGTTGTACTTACTGTCAGGCCATGAATCATGTGTTTGAGGAGTGTCCTGTATTTCAAGCTCACCAACACTTTCCTGAATTGATGAATGCGGCCTTCTCAAGGCCGAACAATGATCCTTACGCTTCAACGTACAATCCTGGTTGGAGAAATCACCCAATTTCTCATGGAGCCAACAAAATAATGACCACCCACGGTCAAACCATGGAAGCCACTTCCATCATTCCAATAATTGTTCCAATCATCAACCCAACTTTTCCAATCACCCTCACAATTCTCCCAACAATTTTTCAAATTATTAACAAAATTTTCCCAACCAAGCTCCACCATCTTCCTTCCAGAATCCTCAACTCAGAAGGGGAATGACTGATTTTGAGAGAAATTTGGAAAGGTACATGATGACTACGATTCCCTCATGCAAACAATACAGAGGTTAGAGGGTCAAATAAGCCAGTTACCCAACCCACAACATGAGAGGCAAAGGGTACCTTACCCAATCAACCAATTATGAATCCTCAGAATTCACAACAAGCTCATTTGGTTGAGGATCAATCACTGAATCAATGTAATGCTGTTCATACATTGAGGTCGGGAAAGAAAGTTGATAACCAAGTATCAACACCACCTAATCCTAGTCAGCACAATCACACTTTAGCATCCACCTCATCTAATCCCACTCCTTCTAAATTTGATGAATCTAAAAAAGGTAAGTCAACCAGTCATGTGCACCAGCCTATAGCACCATTTCCTAATAGGCTGAAAAATAACTAGCAAAATCCACACATGGATAAGATAATTGAGATCTTTAACCAAGTAAAGATAAATGTGCCACTTCTTGATGCCATCCAACAAGTCCCATCTTATGCTAAGTTTCTTAAAGACATGTGCACCAAGAAGAGAAAGACTAATGTTCCTAAAAAGGTCTTCTTAGCCACTAACATTAGTGAGCTACTATTGGGTCCGATCCCTGTTAAGTACAAGGATCTAGGTAGTCTAACTATTGCCTGCACAATAGGACAAGCCGAAATTAGTCGTGCACTTCTTGACTTGGGGGCAAGTATCAACTTGCTTACATTCTCAGTTTATCAACAACTCGGGTTGGGCGATCTTAGTCCAACCGAGTCACTATCCAACTGGCTGACCATTCAGTAAAAGTCCCAAAAGGAGAGATTAATGATGTTCTTATCCGGGTCGGGGAGTTTATTTACCCTGTCGATTTCATAGTTCTAGAGATACAACCCGTGTCCAACTCCAATCATAGGGCTCAAACTCCTGTTATCCTAGGGGACCATTCCTTGCTACTGCCAATGCCATCATCAATTGTCAGAATGGGTCCATGAGGTTAACTTTTGGGGACATGACTAGAGAAGTCAATGTCTTCAACCTTGAAAAACAACCTCGTAAGATAAGAGATTAAACATTTGAGGTAAATTTTGTTGAAAATAATTGTGATGAAGAAAGTGAAGATATAGAAGATGAGTCGATGTTTCTTAATGAATTATTTAAAAATGAATGCGATAGTCTTGATGAGAAGGCATATGTCGAAGATCTTAATGTTAGAGTACCCTTTAAAAAGGGAAAATTTGATTTGAATATCTTCACTTTCGATGAGCCGACCAATAATGTATCGCATGAGAATATAATTCAAGAACCTCCGATTGACATACTCTTTGAAAACCTTTTCGAAGAAGAACTCATGTGTATGGATGAACCAACTAGGGATCATTTGGTTAATTATACATTTCCAGTTGACCTAAGCTTTGAGGAGATCTATGGAACTGAGTTAGAATTCTTAGGCATTCATAATGAAGAAGTTCCAACTGAGAAGTGTGGTGGTGATAAATTTTTGAATATTGATTGTAGCAATGTGAGGAAGAAACACCTAAAGAAGGTGAGACTGGGGAGGAAGGAAGCTAAAATGAAAGAACAATTAGCCTCCCCACTATGCCCTATAAAGAGGACCCATTGGAATGACGGCAAGAGAGCTAGAGGGATAAGACCGAAAAAGACCTAGTGTGGGAGAAACTTGATGTTGTACATATTCATGTATAATATTTGTACTTCTTTTACATTTCATTTCATGCATGTATGCATTTCTTTCATACATTGGGGACAATGCATGAGATAAGTGTGGGGGTGAGGGCTCTAACATGACTAATATAAAAAAAATAAAAATTTGTATATATATTAAAAAAAACTTTTTAAAAGGTAAGAACAATATTTTGATATATTTTTGTAAGAAATTAAGTCAATTTTGAGGAATAGGAAAATCATAATTAGGATTTCTTATACTTGGTCAAAATAAGATAACTTGTTTGATGTTTAAGGTTAGGAAGAAAATTTTTGAAAGTAATTTAGTCTTGATATTTACCTTGATGGAATATGCACACTAAATACACTTACACACTTAGGGTTTAAAAATAGAGACTCTTATGCCTTATAAAAAAATATTATGAAAAAATAAAAAAATATAAACAAATCTATTTATTGATTAGCTAGGTGCTTTGGCCTAAGCAAGCCTTAGTATTTATGCAAAAGATAATTAGATAAGTTTGGAAAAAATATATAAATCCTCTGATTAAGCTGGGTATTTGTGCCTCATGAAGCATGAGTATTCACGCCTAAAAGGGGTACATCTTATAAATAAAAACCTTAGTTTCGTGGCCTTGTCTGCTCGAGTGTTTAAGTCCTTAGGGGTGTTTTCTCACCTGCTACCCTAAAACTGTCCGGTTTGGGTGTCACCGACTAAAGGCTCATTACATGGGCAGATTAGAAAGCCTAATGAAATTGAGGAATAAATTCCACCATGAATAAATATAAATAAGGTATAGGAGTTAATGTTAAAAAACCTTAGTCAACTTCACGGTCACGAGGGTGCATATGACTCAGGGTAAATTAATAGACTAGATGAGAAAAACAATTTGACTCCTTACTTTGATTGATGACATGTTGTTGAATAGAGACTAAGTTTAGGAATAAAAAATTTGATATTCCTTTAACTTATAGATTATTTAAACTCTCACAAATATACTTCAAATATTTTCTCTTTTCAAAATGCTTTTCAAAAATACTAACCTTTTTCTCTTTCTTTATGGATTTTGTGGGTGCAATCCACTGAAAACCCTCACGAGACAAAACTCGTCCTCTAGGGGTAACCTAGAGGTTTAACGGCTTGGTGCACATGCTCAGTGCAATCGAGTGACCTGCGAAAGTGGTCTACAAATTGATAAGAATTAGTCTAATGTTTTGCTCGAGGGCGAGCAAAAGATAAGTGTGGGGGTGTGATTATTCACATATATTGCATGTACATTGTCACCTTACCATACTTTTTAGCTAATAAATCCTATTAATAAGTCTTCTTTTTCTCTGTTAAATGTAGGCCCAATTGCTAAAAGAAAGGAAAGAGAAACAAGCCCAAAAGCCCACAAATTCTGATTTGATTCAGAATAAATTCGAAATCAAGGAATCAAGGCATATCAGACAGGTTGAAAACCGGTTGAGAAGAATCCTACCTGAATCAAGCAGTTGAAGCCAAACAATCAAAGGTTGTTTCGTCAACTTTTATAGCAGAAACAAGAAAACCAGAAGAAGATACGGTATATTCAATAAACCAGGAGAGCCAGCCAACTGGGTGTGGCCATCTGGCCACATCAGGGCCGCGGAAACACAGCCCAAGCCACGTTTCCACGGCCAAGTAATGTCTGTTAGGGGAGCGTTTGCTCCCCCAATCTTCCCGGGATCCTCCCCTTTTGGTTTTTCCTATAAATACTAATTTCAACAGCGCAAAAAGGAGCGAAGACTAGGATTAGAATTTTTGTTTATTTTCTAACGATTTAGGCCTTTGTTAGCTAGCACAAAGGTTGTATTTTTATTTTTTAATTTGTAGTCCAGGACAAATACTTGTGAGAGAGAGGAATTGAGTGCTTGTACTTGAAGATTGAAGTGACATCAATAAAAGAATCGAGCCGCTTTTTCTTCCATTTGTATTACGGTATGTCTTGCATATTTTATTTGCTTTCTTCTTTATTTTTCATGAGTAACTAAAATAGTTTTCTGGGCTCACTATTGTAACTTGATTGTTATACATATTTGCATATTTTACCACTTCCATACTATGCATATTGTAAATAAAATGTGATTTTTAACCCCTTTTCTCTCTATTTTTACAGGTCCACAACTTAAAAGAGAAAAAGTCCATTAATCATTTTAATTAGCAATAATTAAAGAGATTAAATCCATAAGCCCAAAAGAGCCCAAGATTTGAATTTGGATTCAGTTGAGATCCGCGCGCCAATTGGATCTTCCAGAAGGCCACGTGGATAACAACCTAACAACCAAATCATAACAGAAAATCTGGGCTCAACGGCCCAGATTTTGCCGCCAAATCTGGGGATTTCCCGCGTATCTGCGGCGGTTTGGAGGCAGTTGGAGCCCGGATTTTGCGCCAACGGCCAGGGCTCTAGATCCTTCTCATGGATGGCTATAAATAGAGGACTAGGGTCTGTGAGAGAGAGCAGAGAAGAGAGAGAAGAAAATAGGAGAAATTCTTGTATTTTGTTTTGTTATTCTCCTAGGTTTTTAGTCTTCATCTTCTTCCTCCTAGAGATTTTGACAAAGTGAGAGAGAGAGTGCTGTTTGAAAGCTTGTATCAAGGAAGTGACATTCTTGTAGGCAAGGATTAATCAAAAGAACTCCATTCTTCTCTTTGCAAGCTCTAGTATGTTCTACTTTACTTTGCTTTAATTTCTTGCTTTGATTTTAGTTCATTTCTATTGCTCTAGTTCTAATTGCTTTACATCATGAATAGTTGCTTTGTTTCTAGTGTAATGGATAGCTAAATCTTTATTACATGGCTAGCTAAGAACTTACCTAGCTAACTTCTATCTCTTTGGATGATGCTTATCTTTATATTTGCATTGTGATAGTTTCTTTTACTTACCAAGGAAGTAGAGTTGCTTTCCCTTGGCAATTGCTTGTTCATACTCCATATGACTCATGTGTGCCTCATTTAGAGCCTTGTCTAGAACAAGAGCCTTGATGGAACATGGAGATGGAACACCTACATATGCTACTTGTAAGAATAACTTCTCTACTTCAAGCTAATTTGTTGTTTTGTCTTGAATGTTTGAATGAATGTTGATTCTTCGAACTTAGCATCTTTGAGTACCAATCCTAGAGTTCATCATTGAACATCTATCTAGAGAGCCAATAAATTCATATGAGGCTTCAAGCTAAGAACAAGAGAACACTCATCTTCCAAATGGTAAAACACTTGCACAAACAAGCAAGTTATCCCTATTGCCAATGAATCAACATGAGGCAATATAGCATCACCATTGAGTTTAGTAAGTTAGCAATGAGGTAAAGTTAGCTGGCCATGTATTTTCTTATCCAAAGTTTTCTAACACTTTCTTTACTAGCTTTTCTTTCTTTGCAACACACTTCACCCAAGTTCTTTTGATTTCTTTTTCCATAATGCACAAATCCATCACTTCTTTTCATGTTGCTTCTTACATTTGTGTAAATACATAGAAGACATTTCGTTTTTCATTTCTTCACTCCATACCGTAACGCTTCTATCGCTAGCTCTCCCGGAGAATCGACCCGGTATAGTCATTGCTATAGCGGAGATTGGAAAGGGTATATTGATCTTTGAATACATTTGTGGAGCAAACGAGCACCAAGGTTAACTCTAAACCTTTCTTCTTTAATTCAATGCTTGTGTAATAACTCTACATTACTCTTTCCCAATCAAATTTTTGGCACCGTTGCCGGGGAGAGCAACGGTATTTGTTTTCAAGTGAAGAATTAAACGAATACTCTTCTCTGTTGCAGGTTACAGGTTGAAGAAACAGCAAATCTTGCATTGCAGAAATACATAAGTGGACCTGGGCCTCTGCTCTCGAAAGCAGAGACCAGGATCCCTCTGAATTGCCGCAAATTCTGGGATTTTGTCGCAGAATTGCGGCAAGGAAGAGTTGACTACTGACCACTTTTCTGCAGGGCTTGCTTCTCTGCAAAATACAGCTGCTGCAATACTTTAAATCTTGTTTGCTTCACCTGATAACTGCTAATCAACAGTAAAAAATTTGTTGCAAAGTTAAAAAATTGTTTAGACATTTGCATACTAGGCACGTGTCTTTCAATTCCTTTACATTTACTGTTGAAGAGTGCTGGAGACAAGGTACGTAAGCATAGCATATAGGCTAGGACTCACTCTTTGTTTGATTTAATTAAGCTTTGAGTGAACCTTGTTTGTTGATATCGTACACTTGCACAAATCAACTTTAAGGGCATCACCCATAAAAAAAGATAAGGTGGAGATTTTATCACCCCTTCCTTAGCCAAAAACCATTTTCCCACGCGCTCACAATCCTAAGCTTCTAATTAAAAATTGCTAGACGTTGGCCCTAAGGACATCCGGACTCACTTAGGAGATTTTCCTAAGGGGAAAAGTGTTGGAAAGTGACTTTTGTAAAATCAGTGTCTAGGAAAGGGGTTGAGGGCCGAAAGCCCGAAGGTTGCTGGTTACTTAATTAAGGAACGTCTCTGACGGAAAACCTCCCACCAACCTTACCCTTCCCTGGCTGATTCGCTTATAGTCAAAGTCTACACCAAACCTCCTGTGGACGATCTAAAGTTAGGAGTCGTCTAGGTCCAGGAAACCTAGAAAGCTTGGATTGATTTTTTCTTTTTTCTTGATTGTTATTTTTTCATTTTCCGCCTGTGTGAAAGGTGCACGTTGATTGTGTAATTGTATGCAAGAGTGGTATCGAGATCCGAATTCTGCTAGGCTTGTAAGAACTTCTACACTGCCACATACACCACCACTCGACACAATCATGACCACCAACGTTTCGTTGCAAGACAAGTTCTACCGATTCGCACATCACTTCCATCGTGCATTCTCCTCCCAAACACAAATGGAAATAACTTTGAGTTGAAGCCCCAGTTCATATACACACTTCCACGATTCCATGGCCTTCAATCTGAGAATGCGTACTTCTTCATCCGAGAGTTTGAAGAAGTATGCCTTATGATGAGAATTTCCCAGTTGACCGAAGATGCTGTCAGACTTAGGTTTATACCTTTTGCACTTAAGGATATTGCTAAGAAGTGGCTTTATAATCTCCCAGTCAGCTCAATTTCTTCATGGGATGATTTCGTTAAGGTCTTTCTTAAAAAGTTTTATCCTATCCATAAGACAGCTCTTATGAGGAAGAATATAATGCAATTCAAACAAGAAGCCAATGAACCGTTTTGGAAGTACTTTGAGCGCTTCAAAGACCTAGTAGCCCTGTGTCCCCATCACGGTATAGAAAAATGGCGCCAGTGCCAGATTATCTATGATGGGCTTGATTATCAGACTAAGACGCTCCTTGAAACCATGTGTCAAGGAGAATTCTTAAAGAAGGATGAAGATCAGTGTTGGGATCTTTTTGAGGCATTAGCTGAAAAGACAGTCCAGTGGGAATCATGTACTGAGAAACCTGCACCCACAACTTTCAGAACTGGTTTACATTCCATAGGATCCTCAATAGCTGCAGAAGCTAAAATCACACAGTTGATGAAGAGGATTGAGTTGCTAGAGTCCAGGGAAAACTCTGCTGTGAATCAGGTCAACCCATCTGTGGATAATCCGGGTTGTACCTACTGCCATGATCTGAATCATCTGTTTGAGGAGTGTCCAGTTTATCAAACTCAAATGTTTCAGGAGAGTACAAATGCCACGTACACCAAACCTGCTTACAATCCTTACTCCAAAACCTATAATCCGGGATGACAAAACCATCCAAATTTCTCTTGGAGTCAGTCTGGCCCTGAGCAGCCGGGACAACCCTTTCCACAACAATACCCTGCTCAGTCTCATCCACCGACTTACCACCAGAACCCACCAAATGTTCATTCATACCAGAGTCCACCCAGATTCCAGTCATATCAACATCCTGTGCCATACCAAGTAAATTTTCAGCCCCAGTTTCAGCATCATCCACCACCTAATCCTTCAGACAAGAAAATTTCTGAATTGGAGAAAATGATAGAGACCTTATCTAAGACCCAAGCCGCAATGATGAACAATCAGCAGCAGGATATGAACAAATTGCAAATTCAAATAGGGCAGTTGGCTAACTCTTTGACTGAAAGACAAAAAGGAATGCTACCTAGCCAACCTGTGCCCAATCCCAAAGCCCATTTTCCTCTGCACGAAGTTGAAGACTTGGGACCCAGCCAATGCCAAGCCATTCAAATCCTTAGATCTGGAAAGCATGTAGATAACAAGGTTTCAAATCAGTCTCCCAAATCTGTGTCACCACCTTCTGTTCCAATACAACCCATGCAAGATAGTCCTTCATCAAGCACACAACCATCCACTTCTCAGTCAAAAGGAAAAGAGAAAGTTGATGAGCAAACATATAAGCCTGTTGTCCCATTCCCAAATAGGCTTACAAATCATAAGATGAATGCTCACATGGAGAAGATAAGAGAGATATTCAACCAAGTACAAATCAATGTCCCTCTATTAGATGCCATTCAACAAGTCCCATCCTACGCCAAGTTTCTGAAAGAAATGTGTACTAAAAAGAGAAAAGCAAATGTCCCTAAGAAAGTCTTTTTGGCTTCTAACATAAGTGAACTGTTCAATGGTCCGATCCCTGTGAAGTACAAAGATCCAGGGAGCCCTACCATTTCTTGCATCATAGGGCAGACCACCATAAATAGGGCTTTGCTAGACTTGGGCGCGAGCATCAATCTTCTCCCCTTTTCCGTATATCAGCAGTTAGGGTTAGGCAACCTTCGTCCAACCCAGATGACTATCCAATTGGCTGACCGCTCTGTAAAGATTCCAAAGGGGGAAATTACAGATGTTTTGATACGGGTTGGGGAATTCATTTACCCCGTGGACTTTGTTGTTCTTGAAACACAGCCCGTACAAAATCACAGAGCGCAAACACCCGTCATTCTTGGACGTCCTTTCTTAGCCACCGCAAATGCAATAATCAACTGTAGAAATGGATCGATGTGGTTAACGTTCGGAGATATGACGAAAGAGGTAAATGTCTTCCATCTGGGGAAGCAGCCAAGGGATGTGGACAATGATTCCTTCGAAGTGAACTTGATTGAGGGTTTGACCAGTGAACATGTGGACGAGGTGGAGTATGAGTCTGAAGAGGAGTTTGAGTTGGAGTCGGATGACTTCAACCTGGATCAGATTGTTGGATCAAATGTTGAACGGACCACTAATTCCACCCCTATTCTTCCCTTGCACCATGAGCAACCTGTGATAGATCTGGTCCCTTCTTCTGAGCTTAAGGCTCTTCCCGATCATCTCAAGTACAAGTACTTGGATGAGAAGGAATCTTTTCCTGTAATCATTGCATCCAATCTAACTGAACAACAAGAAGAGGACCTTCTGACTGTGTTGAGGGAAAATAGAGAGGCCATTGGTTGGACAATGGCTGATATCAAGGGGATTAGTCCTTCCATTGTCCAACATAGGATTCACTTGACGGAAGATGCTAAGCCTAAACGAGACCCACAGCGTAGACTTAACCCCATTATGCAAGAAGCTGTTAGATCTGAGATTTTGAAACTATTAGACAATGGGATTATCTATCCCATATCTGATAGTCAATGGGTAAGTCCAGTTCATGCTGTGCCTAAGAAAGCTGGATTTACGGTGGTGGAAAATGAGAATAAAGAATTGATACAAACACGTCTTCCAACGAAGATTCGAGTTTGTATTGATTACAGGAAGTTGAATACCGCCACACGTAAAGACCACTTTTCACTTCCATTTATTGATCAAATGCTGGAGAGATTGGCGGGACACGAGTATTACTGTTTCCTGGATGGATATTTAGGATATAACAAAATCCCAATCGCTCCCGAGGACCAAGAGAAAACTACCTTCACTGTCCCTTTGGAACATTTGCTTACCGAAGGATGCCCTTCGGCCTTTGCAATGCTCCTGCTACGTTTCATCGTTGTATGCTGAGTCTTTTTTCGGACATGGTGGAGAAATTTTGGAAATTTTTATGGATGATTTCTCGATTTATGGGGATTCCTTTGAGCAATGCTTGTACCATTTAAAGTTGGTGTTACAACGCTGTATGGAGAAAAATTTGACACTTAACTGGGAAAAGTGTCATTTTATGGTCAAGCAAGGAATCGTGCTTGGGCACAAGGTATCAAGAATAGGAATCGAGGTAGACAAGTCCAAAGTGGAAGTCATAACAAAGCTCACTGAACCAACATGTTTAAAGGACATTAGATCATTCTTAGGGCACGCCGGCTTCTATAGACGATTCATTCAAGGGTTTAGCAACATTGCAAGACCCTTGACAAATCTCTTAGGAAAAGATGTACCCTTTATATTTGATGAGGAATGTCAAAAATCGTGGAAAGAGCTTAAGAGTAGACTTGTCTCTACACCGATCATATCTGCACCAGACTGGACCAAACCTTTTGAGATTATGTGTGATGCCTCAGACTTTGCTATAGGCGCTGTTTTAGGACAGCGTATTGATAATAGGCAACACGTAATCTATTATGCTAGCAGAACGCTGAATGATGCCCAACTCAATTACACGACTACTGAAAAGGAATTTTTAGCGGTTCTCTTTACGTTGGAGAAATTTCGCCAATATCTGCTAGGGTCCAGAACTGTTGTTTTCACTGATCACTCCGCCCTAAAATACTTGATGCAAAAGAAGGATGCTAAGGCAAGACTGATTCGATGGATACTTCTTTTGCAAGAGTTTGATTTGGAGATTAAAGATAAAAAGGGCGTTGAGAACGTGGTAGCAGATCATTTGTCGAGAACCCCTAATGCACCTCAGGAGAGTATACCGATTAATGATGATTTCCCAGATGAACACATTTTTGAGATGTGTGGAGAGCCCTGATATGCTGATATTATGAATTACCTTGCTACCAGGCAAATACCTTCTGATTGGTCAGGACAGAAAAACACCGTTTTCTGCGCCAAATGCGGTTCTTCTTTTGGGATGAACCGTATTTATTCAAATACTGTCCTGACCAAATCATACGTAGATGCCTTCCTGAGGATGAACATCAGAGCGTTTTGACATTCTGTCACAAGTTAGCTTGCGGTGGACATTTTGGTCCACGGAAAACTGCTGAGAAAGTGCTTCAGAGTGGATTTTACTGGCCCACTCTCTTTAAGGATGCATACAATTTTTGCAAGCTTTATGATAAGTGTCAAATGACGGGTCGTATCACACAAAGAGACATGATGTCCCTCACACCCATCTTGGAAGTCGAAATTTTCGACCTCTGGGTATCGATTTTATGGGACCCTTTCCTCTGTCCTATGGTAACCAATACATTTTGGTAGCCGTAGATTATGTTTCCAAGTGGGCTGAAGCAATTCCAACACGGACGAATGACAACCATGTTGTCATTAAGTTTTTAAGAGAAAACATCATCTCTCGCTTTGGAGCCCCCCGTGCGATAATAAGCGATAATGGGAGTCATTTTTGCAATAGGGATTTTGAAGCCTTGATGCGTAAATACTCTATCACTCACAAATTGTCCACGGCTTATCATCCTCAAACCAACGGGCAAGTTGAAGTCACGAATAGACAGATAAAACTCATTTTGGAGAAAACTGTAGGACAGAACCGTAAGGATTGGTCCATCAAACTCACTGATGCCTTATGGGCATACAGGACCGCTTACAAGACTGTCCTCGGTATGTCTCCATATCGAGTTGTATTTGGGAAACCTTGTCACTTGCCTGTTGAATTAGAACACCGAGCTATGTGGGCTTTAAAGCAGCTGAACTTGGATTTGGATAAAGCCGGTGCTTTAAGGAAGTTGCAGCTATCCGAGCTTGAAGAGCTGAGAAACGAGGTATATGACAATGCTCGGATAACTAAACACAGAACCAAGCTTTTTCACGATAAATCCATTCACCGAAAGATTTTTGTCGTAGGACAAAAGGTTCTGTTGTATAATTCACGACTCCACCTTTTCCCTGGTAAATTGAGAACCAGGTGGTCAGGACCATTCATTGTTCAAAATGTCTTCTCCCATGGTGCGATTGAGATTCTTGACCCGAATAATGGTAACAAATTCACTGTGAACGGTCAACGTCTTAAGCCATTCTTTACCACTGATCCTGTGTCACACGAAGTTCATGAATTGGGTCTTTGTGACCCAGTTTATTTGTGACAATTCCATCTGTATAGTTTCCCGTGCATTTTCCTGAATATCATTTTGGGACCACCCTTGTAAATAATTTTCTTTTACATTTTTTTGTAAATAATAAATAAAAAAATTAGGGATTTTTGTGCTTATAAGCGTTTCACATTCCTAGGATTTTCTCTTCCCTAGGATTCCATTCATTTCCAAACTCCTTTGACCTAGGGTTGTAAATATATCTTTGACCTAGGGATTAATTTGGAAATCCCATTTTCACTCCTCCCTATAAATACTCTCCTCACCAACTCCTTCTCCCTCAAACGCAGAAATCCCCTCAGATCTAAACTCCTTCATCAAGAGCCGACCTCTGCCAACTTTCCCCTTCACCAGAATTCTCTGTTCTGCCGCAAAAACCCACTTCCAGCCGCAGATCCACCGCACTCCGGCCACCTCTAGCGCCCAGAAAAATTCTACCTGGCTGATTTCTACTTCCAGTGGCAGATCCAGAGCAACTCTTCCAAATTCTTTCTCGGGTGCCTTCAGCACAACTGTTTTGGATTTCCCCCTACGATCTCCGGGGGTGGTTTACATTTTCCTATCTCAAATCCTTTACTTTACTTCAATTAGCATATATGGCACCAAATTTGTATGTGGAAAGGGATTTTTCTGTACTTTTGAATGAAAGTGGGGGTATGGGCACATTTTTATGGATAGAATACGTGCATGGAATTGGTACTCTTTGGTCTATGATAACAATGAGCACGATGCATATTATTGCCCTGATCTTGTCACTACTTTTTACAATTCAATTGATCATGCATCTGTGAATCATGACACGCACCAATTTGTATCTCACATGCCATTTGGTGATATCTTTGTCACCATTCCACTTATTGCTGACACCACTAATGTCCCCAGTAATCCCCACCTTACCGACCCCTTTCCATTGATAGATTATATGACCATCATGGGGGTCCGTTGTACCATTCAGGACTGTGGGCTCAAAGCCAACACGACTTTTCGAAATGTTCATTGCATTGGACGCTGGGTCCAACGCAACATTTTTGGGCTTGACCACCAATCTTCCTTTAACAGACCCGTGTTACAGATAATCCATGATTTAATAACGCATAACCACACGGTCTGTTTGAATAGGGCCATCTTCCATGCTATTCTTGGCAATTCCTCCCGCACTCGGGGTGCAAAACATTCCCATGCAATCTTAATCACACGTCTGTGTAAACATTTCATATCAGACGCTGTCTTTAATACATTTGACCGAGTGCCTGTTACTGTAGAAAGACCCACCAGTTCATATAATGGTTGCTTGCAGGCAATTTGGACACCCATTGCCCAGCCTGAGAATGTACCTGTGGAGTCTTCTTCGGGGGAAAGCCTAGAGGAGATTGATGAGCCCCAATTTTGGAGGCAGGAACCCCCCACTGATTCACGAGCCTTCATGTCCACCATCTGGACGGGCAAGAAGAAGATTTTCAAGGGACAGGTCCGGCTTAGGAAGAGGGTAGAGGAGCAATCCTCTCGGCTAGGTAGTATGGAGGCAGCGTTGAGGAGATCACAGTCGGCTGGACCTAGCACCACCGCGGGTCCTAAACGACAGAGGGAGTAGTTTTGTCCTTTACCTATTTCGTGCATCATTTCATATTGCATGCATTGGGGACAATGCATGAGATAGGTATGGGGGGGTAGATACTAACATAGGATTTTTAATTTTTTAGGCCTTTTATTTTTTAGAATTTTTCACTTTCTTTTTAGCTTTTACTTTTCTTTTAGATTTTACCTTTCTTTATAGATTTTCCACTTTCTTTTTAGATTTTACTTTTTCTTTTAGAAAAATAAAAAAATAAAAAAAAGAAGAAATTCTTTGATCCATGTTTAAAGAATCAAACTTGAAATTTAGGGATTAAGGAAGCTCTAAATTAAGATTTCTAATTATAAGTTGAAAAGAGGAGTTTTGTTAGATTTTTAGGTTAAGTAATAAAGGATTAGAAAAATTACTAGATTTTAATTCTTTCCTTAGATATAAACATTAAACATATTGAAGGATTAATCAAAGACTTTGTGATTTTATTTACACATATATATAATAATAAAAAATAAAAATAAAAGAAAAAAAAGATGTACATAAATAAATAATAAATACTTAGCCACTGACTAAGCTGGTTAGCCGTGCCTCAAGAAGCATTGCCGATCACGCCTAAAGGTGGTTAAGTCCTTAAATTCCTTCGTGGCCTTTTTTACTCGAGACCTTAAACCCGAGGGATGTTTTCTCATCTGGTGCCCTAAGGCCATCTGGTTTGGGAGTCATCGGTTAAAGGCTCGATACAAGGGTAAACTAGAAAGCCTAAGGATGCTAAGGAAATGTAAATAAATAAACATCAATAAAATAAAAAAAAAGAAAAAAAATATTATGTATATAAGTAAATAAATAAACTTAGTCTAAGAAAGATCCTTCATATTTATAAATGTATATATCCTAGGATTGATGCAAAATCCGGTTTTTGATCTTTTCCCTAAAATCTTAACCTAAGCTGAAAACAAAACTCCAATTAGACACTTATAAGAAGAATGAAAAGTTTAGAGTAACCTGAAACCTATAGATCAAGTTAGAATCTTTAAAACATGGATCAAAAATTTCACTAACCCTTTTATTTTTCTTTATGGATTTTGTGGGTGCAATCCGCTGAAAACCCTCAGGAGACAACACTCCTCCTCTAGGGTAACCTAGAGGTTTAACGGCTTGTTGCACGTGCTCAGTGCAATCGTGTCACCTACGAAAGTGGTGTAATAAATTAGTTAGGTTTTTCTTTTTCTTTCTTTTTTGCTCGAGGACGAGCAAAAGCTAGGTATGGGGGTGTGATTGTTATACATATTTGCATATTTTACCACTTCCATACTATGCATATTGTAAATAAAATGTGATTTTTAACCTCTTTTCTCTCTATTTTTACAGGTCCACAACTTAAAAGAGAAAAAGTCCATTAATCACTTTAATTAGCAATAATTAAAGAGATTAAATCCATAAGCCCAAAATAGCCCAAGATTTGAATTTGGATTCAGTTGAGATCCGCGCGCCAATTGGATCTTCCAGAAGGCCACGTGGATAACAACCTAACAACCAAATCACAACAGAAAATCTGGGCTCAACGGCCCAGATTTTGCCGCCAAATCTGGGGATTTCCCACGTATCTGCGGCGGTTTGGAGGCAGTTGGAGCCCGGATTTTGCGCCAACGGCCAGGGCTCTAGATCCTTCTCATGGATGGCTATAAATAGAGGACCAGGGTCTGTGAGAGAGACCAGAGAAGAGAGAGAAGAAAATAGGGGAAATTCTTGTATTTTGTTTGTTATTCTCCTAGGTTTTTAGTCTTCATCTTCTTCCTCCTAGAGATTTTGACAAAGTGAGAGAGAGAGAGAGAGAGTGCTGTTTGAAATCTTGTATCAAGGAAGTGACATTCTTGTAGGCAAGGATTAATCAAAAGAACTCCATTCTTCTCTTTGCAAGCTCTAGTATGTTCTACTTTACTTTGCTTTAATTTCTTGCTTTGATTTTAGTTCATTTCTATTGCTTTAGTTCTAATTGCTTTACATCATGAATAGTTGCTTTGTTTTTAGTGTAATGGATAGCTAAATCTTTATTACATGGCTAGCTAAGAACTTACCTAGCTAACTTCTATCTCTTTGGATGATGCTTATCTTTATATTTGCATTGTGATAGTTTCTTTTACTTACCAAGGAAGTAGAGTTGCTTTCCCTTGGCAATTGCTTGTTCATACTCCATATGACTCATGTGTGCCTCATTTAGAGCCTTGTCTAGAACAAGAGCCTTGATGGAACATGAAGATGGAACACCTACATATGCTACTTGTAAGAACAACTTCTCTACTTCAAGCTAATTTGTTGTTATGTCTTGAATGTTTGAATGAATGTTGATTCTTCGAACTTAGCATCTTTGAGTACCAATCTTAGTGTTCATCATTGAACATCTATCTAGAGAGCCAATGAATTCATATGAGGCTTCAAGCTAAGAACAAGAGAACACTCATCTTCCAAATGGTAAAACACTTGCACAAACAAGCAAGTTATCCCTATTGCTAATGAATCAACATGAGGTAATATAGCATCACCATTGAGTTTAGTAAGTTAGCAATGAGGTAAAGTTAGCTAGCCATGTATTTTCTTATCCAAAGTTTTCTAACACTTTCTTTACTAGCTTTTCTTTCTTTGCAACACACTTCACCCAAGTTCTTTTGATTTCTTTTTCCATAATTCACAAATCCATCACTTCTTTTTCATGTTGCTTCTTACATTTGTGTAAATACATAGAAGACATTTCGTTTTTCATTTCTTCACTCCATACCGTAACGCTTCTATCGCTAGCTCTCCCGGAGAATCGACCCTGTATAGCCATTGCTATAGCGGAGATTGGAAAGGGTATATTGATCTTTGAATACATTTGTGGAGCAAACGAGCACCAAGGTTAACTCTAAACCTTTCTTCTTTAATTGAATACTTGTGTAATAACTCTACATTACTCTTTCCCAATCATAACTCTCTCTAGTTCTTCTTCTCTTCTGGTTTTAAAGAAAAATACCCAATGAATCATTTGCATGCCTTACTTAAAGCCTTTCTTCTGAAAAGTGTTCTTGAAGGCACATGAGGATGGGTTTAGATTTTTAAACTCGTACTTCTTTTAAAAAACTTTCTTGAACCACTTTTATTTCATACTTGCTTCTTCGTGCTTGATGATTTAGCATCCGATTCAAAACGATTTCTTAAAGAAAAGAGTGAACTCTTCCAACCATCTTATGTGCTTTACTTCAAACTTTCTAAAGTCAATCTTAAGTTTTGCCTATGATCAAGTTGAGGCATTTAGGATTTCAATAGAATAATGAACAGTTGAGTAGTAAGATAGTGAGCCCAGATTTTCTTCCTTATTATAATCAACAAAATAATTTTTGAGCTTTTTAAATCACCTTCTCCAAAGCCTTCTCTAAAGTTGCAATTTCTCTTTTAATCATCTCTTTCTTTCCATTCTCTTTTTCCATTAAAAAACGAACACAATTCTTTATTTTTAAATGAATCACCGAAAAGCTTCCATCGCATTCCTCCTCGTGGACACGACCCGTTAGCCACAAGCTACACGGTAAATTCTTAAACCCTTTGATTGTTCTTTCATTTTAGCAATCATGTGGCTCATGGCACATTGGCTCAAAGTGGAGCTCAAATAATCTACAATTTTCTTTAACATGCAAATATCATTATTAATACTTGAAGAAGAAGTGGAGCAAGCAACATTTTTTTCACTAAAAGATGAATCAATAGAATCATAACAAGATGGGAAACAAAATTATTTTTAAAAGAAATGTTTTCTTTTGAAACAAATTCCAATTCTTTTGAAATTAAAACAATTTTATTTTTCAAAAAGTATCATTTTCTTTTAAAACAAAATCATGTTTTGAAGACAAAATCTCATTTTTCTTCAAAACGTCATTAAGATCTTATTTATTTTTCAAATGTTTATTTTCATTTAAAGTAAGTTCAAGTTGAACTTTCAATGAATCCCTCTCATTTGAAATCTCAACCCTTTCTTGTAAAACCAAATCAGGTTTTGAAAATAAATTTTTATTTTCTTCTTTCAATTCAAAACTCTTGCTTTTCAAAGCTTTGTACTTTGAGAGCAAGTTTTCACAAAACATGAAAAGTTCTTCATTTGAAACATGTGTATCTATAGCATTATCATCTAGTTGAATGTCTGAAATTACCTCATGGGAGACATTCCTTTGGACTATGAAGCAAACTTGGTCGGACTCATCTCCATTAGATTCCTTCTCCAGAATATGTGCCGTTTATACCATAGGAGAAGTCAATGTGTTCCACACTACAAAAGTGGAATCATAATAAGAAATCAAAGAAAGATAATCTTTGCTGAGTGTGTGCCTAAATGCCACTAAGGCTTGTGTATTAGCCTTAATGTACTTGTCGTTACTAAAATATAATTTCTTAGTAGTGGCAAGATAAACATGCAATCCTAGGGCTTTAAGGTATGCACTCATTTTGAATTTTCGCAAATATTTGTTAGATGCATCATAAGTGCGTGGAGCAAGATAATCCATCTGTGTCTATAAAATGTGTGCAATGCAAATCTCGATTAGTAATAAGGATCTCACTCCTAGGTGGTTAAACTAAATATCAGGAGCGTACGCTCTGATACCACTTGTAGGTACATCTAGAGCGGGTGAATAGGTATACAAGCTAATCTAGGACAAATGATATAAAATTTAAAACTTAATTGCGAACACACTATGTGTAACTAAGAGTGAACTCAATTTTTCCGTAAAGGACTCTAAAACTACTCCTCTAGATTCCTCTAGACTAAGAGTTGACATGCTTTAAGAGCTCTCTTGGTTGATCACAAGGGTGGGCATTGTTGGCCGAAGGTTATAATCACCCGATTTTATGGTTTTTATGATAACAAAATATATGTGGTTACTTAATACCAATGAAGTTCAAGTATTTAAGTATATTTCAGGGTTTTAAGGATTCAAAGAGTTTTCTTCCTCTAAAAAAGGTGTTGAAGACTCAAGAAGACTCGAGTACAGGATTAAAGCTCAAAGCACTCGACATCGCTAATGGAGAAACCCATTTAAAGATCTCGTAGTCACCTAGAGCCTTATAAGAAATTAGTTTGTTTAAGTGTAGAATATAGTTGTGATGTTCATGAAGTTACACACACAAAAATACACGACTTTTAAACAATTACAAGTTTTGATAGTATTGACAATTTGCATGTTGGTTTATATACAAGTCTCATAATTTTTTCAAAAATTTATAACAAGTTTAGAATATATATTTCATTACCAATACATTGATATGTTACTTATAAACTAATAAAAAATATTTTGAAAAATGTTTAAAACTCAAAAATTATTCTAAAAACTGTTTCAGACCAAGTCAGTCGACCAGACAGTTGACCGTGCCCATTTTAGGCCAAAACGGTTGACCACCTGGTCGACCGCGCCTTTGTCCAAGGTGCGTGCATGTTTGTGCATGTTGTCAATTGACCGACCGGCCGATCGCTAAACCTGGCGGTCGACCGATCGATCAACCGACTGAGAGATCTTAACTCTCGGTTAGGGTCGGTCGACCAACCTGGTCGACCGATATTTTGTTTTTCCCTTTTGAACTGAAGGGCGGTCAACCGGGGTGGTCGACTGGAGCCAATGACTCTTTTCTGGATGAGCTAGCAGTCGACCGGGTGGTCGACCAGTTGTCTATAATGACTTGTTTTTGATCTGTTTTGTTTTTAGTAGATTCCAATGGGCATTTTTTGTTTTCAAGTGTCTAAACACACCCAAATGATCCGGTATGATTAACAAATGATATTTATTCATTTGGGTCATTGGAGATAAGAAGATAACACAAGTTTACAAGTTTTCAAGTTTGTTTCAAAAGAGAAAAGTTTTTCTAGCTTCCAATCTTCAAGTTCTTTCTTTCAAAAACTATTTTTAGTTAGTTTTAAAGCTCTTCAATTCTTTCTAACTGAATTTCTTCTCTCACTTAACTTCTTGAGCAACACTTCATATTCTACTCTATAGAAAGTTGTAAGAGAGTGTTTGTGATCTTGTTGGATCACCAAGAGCTTTGTAATCTTAATTAGCTTTGTGCTACCTTTTGTATAGAGTGTTGAGTGGTGGAGTTGTGTACTTTGGTCTTGTGTAAACCAAGTTATAATTCCTTTGTATAAGGTCCCTTTATGGAAGATCCCTTATAGGATAGTGAAATCCTTCATAGTGGTGAAGGTGGGGACGTAGAGCGGTGGCTCGAACCTCAAAATAAATTCTTTGTGTTTGTATTTGCTTGTATCTTGCTCTCTATTGATTTTTACTTTTCATACTTGTGAGATTGTTCATCTTACATAATATTATTGCTTGCATATCATCCATCATTTTCATTATCGGTCAATTCTTATCTCAACAAGGAGGCAATTGAGCACCTCAACTCATTATCTAGACGAATCAAAGAGGAGAAGTTCTAGAGCCTTTCAACAAAAATATGGCTTCAATTCTTATTTTGAGTGACCGTTTGCATAATTCATCATAAGTAGGTTTAAAATAGCTTTTGATTAGCAAAACACCTATTCACCCCCTAGGTGTATTTCAATTGGAATCATAGCCTTGGTCTCTATATTTTGGTTTAACCACCTTAGATAGATCCTATTTGCTAATCACTTTATTCACAATTTCATTTTCATCCACTATAGTAAAAATGACCGAAGGTGTTAAGACCCTTCCCAAGTTTGATGGCCTTAACTTTCCTATATAGAAGGTTAAATGACTGCATTTTTACAATCCTTTGAAAGTCGGGTTGTAAAATCGGTGACTAAACCCTTTAGCGTACCCATTGGTGATGAGGACAGTTGGTTTGACATTGCCACTAAGGAGTTTGATACAAATGCTAAGGCACACTATGCCTTACTTCAAACTTTGAACGATGACGATATTGCTAGGGTCATCCATTGCAAATCCGTCTACGAGATTTGGGCACACCTAATAGTCACACATGAGAGAACGTCACAAATCAAGAGAGCAAAAATTGATCTCTTGCATTTCCAATATGAAAATTTCATCATGCATGATAATGACACCACTGATGACATGATAACAAGATTTACTAAAATTGTTGGCCCAGAGGCCTTCCACTTTAGTTTATGATGATTAATTCATGTAGTTATGTTTACTAATAATCTTGTGATGTTTAGTTTCAGATCCTTAACCAAGATATTAGTAGGTGATTAGCTTCAACAAAGGTGTTTTGGAGCTTCTCACATGGTGATTCAAGAGCCCGAGCATCAAGATCATATATAGCACTCATTGGAGTCAAACTCGGTGGATCAAGGTTTGGATCGAGTCGGCTTGAAGACGGAGTTCGTCAAGAAGATTTCGGTACATAGTTTAGTTTTGTTTTTAGATCCATTTGTAAAGACTAGATAGTGTGATATGCTCAAGTTCACAACACACACACGTTTCATATTTTGGCTTTCGGTTTTGGTTTAACCGATCTTGGTTTTCATGAATAGATAGCTTCAAAACAAGTTTACATGATTTAATGTATATTAGAATTGTTCTATATACATGTATGCTTCATAGACTTAGACAAACTTATTTATGATATGCCTATTCATGTGTTTGGAGTTTTGTGTTTTAACAAAACATATTTTCGGATTTAATATCAAAAACATTGATATTTACCTTAATATGTATATTGGAGTATATCCATATACTACATGCCTAAAAGTTGTTTAAATATCAATTTTTTGTATTTGGATGAGTTTTGGAAATATCGGATATCCATTTGAAAAATTCAAGTTTTAGAAAATACGGATTTTGGTTTTCGGCAAAATTTCTTAGTCACAAAAATAGTTCAAAAAGTTTGAAATATGTGTTGAAATTTTTCACACATGTTTGTATATCAAATATAATGTTAGAACTTATTTTTGTGGAATTTTAGAAGTTTTATAGGATTTATTTTAAAAATTAAAGGCCGGTCGACTGAGCAGTCGACTAACTGAAAGCAACCCACTCTCGGGTTGTTCCAGTCGACCGGGCTGTCGACCGGCCAGAGAGCCGTTGCTCTCTGATTCTGGGCACGGTCGACTGGGCTGTCGACCGACAGTCTCTAACGGTCAAATTTAGACCGTTGGCCGGTCGACCGGGCTGTCGACCGAATGGTCAATTCTGACCATTTTTGACTGCAACGGCTAGTTTTTAAAAGAGGCTATAAAAACCCCATTTGAGAGAGGTTTTCTCTAAGAATTTTCTAAGCTAAAATTTCCTACTTCCTAAGTGTTTTCAGCAAAAAGTTTTTGAGTTCAAATTCCTATTTTCTATTTGTTTAAAGTGTTTTGTTATTTCAAAGAAAATAGTCTTTTGGGAATTGTTTTTGATCTAAAAAATTCTATATCTTTTTGGAGAGTTTCCCAAGTGATTTTCTTTGTTAAAAATATTTTATTTTCCACACTTGAGCTTATCATTCTATCCTCAATATAGGATTCTTGTTTTTGTGGAAAAGAAATTGGTTTGTGGTCTTTTGATCACCAAGTTGTAAACCCTTATCATTGCTTTGTTTTGTGCCTTTCCCTCATAGTGTAGAGGAGGTTGTGCAATTGGATTGTATCCCTCAAGTGTGAGGTGATCCTTATTTGGCTTTGTACTTATCTCTCATTTGTGAGGTGGATATTGTGGTGGTTTTGTACCTAGCCTCTAGTGAGAGGTTGTGTTTGTAAAGAGAGGAGTTATGTACTCCCGGTTGTTGTTGCCCCAAATCCTCAGTGGAGGTTCCCTGTGTGGGAGTCCTGTATGGATAAGTTAGTGGATTCGAAATCCTTCTGGGTGAAGGCGGGAACGTAGAGCTTGGTGCTCGAACCTTAAAACAAATCTCATTGTTTGTATTTGATCCATTGACTCTTACTCTCTCTATCTTTACTTGGTGCATTGCTTTACTTTGCCATATTATATACATGTTTGTGTGTTTGTGTGCCTCACTTGTGCTTAACCACGAGAGCTTCATATAGCGCCTCAACTTTCATTCAGAGGAATCAAGAGGAGTTAGTCCAGAGCCCTTCACTGGGAATTCGGCTACACTCGTTGGTTGCATTAAGTTAGCTGCAATTTAGTTTTAATTTCCGCATTTAGTTCACTAGATTAGCCGTACACCTATTCACCCCCCTCTAGGTGTACCTTCAATTGGTATCAGAGTCTACGCTCCTGATATTTGGTTTAACCACCTAAGAGTGTGATCTTGGTTTTGCAAATCTTCATTTGCATTTGCATTTGCACACATATAGTTTGCACTTATGGATGTTCCTCCCAAGTTTGATATCTCTAGACTTGACATATGGAAGGTCTTATGAGTTGTCATTTAAAAACCCTAGGCTTGCATGTTTATCTTGCCATTACTAAGGAATCCTACCCTAGTGATGGCAAGCATATAGAGGCCAATGCAATAGCCCTAAAGGCACTTAGAGCATCTCTTCATAAAGATTATTTACATGTGTTTTCTATAAGTCCGCTTTTGTAGTATCGAGCATTTTGACTTTTCCCGAGCTACCAAAGATTATCGATAAGATGAGGAGATCTAGAAGAGACGAGTCCGATGAACGTTGCTTCATGGTCCAAGGGAATGACTTCCTTGAGATACAATCAGAAATACAACTAGATGCTAGCTCTAGTTCATATTGCAATGAGTGTATGGAGGCTCAAGCCATAAATAATGAACTTGCTAAAAGGTGTGAAAAATTACTTGAAAAATATAAACTTTTGAAAAAGGATAATTTGGGTTTAAAAGAAGAAAATAAAAATTTATCTTCTACACTTGAGAATGTTTTGCAAGAGAAGGAAGAGATTTCAAGTGAATGTAACTCACTTAAATCCCAACTAGATCTTGCCCTAAATGAAAATGAGTTTTTGAAAAATAAAAATTATTGTAATGATATTTTAAAGAAAAATGAAAACTTGTCTTTAAAACTTGATTTTGTTGTACAAGAGAATGATTCTTTAAAAATAAAAATTTATTCTATTTCAAAAGATTTAGAAGTTTGCTTAAATGAAAATGAATCTTTGAAAATTGATATTGATTCACATGTTTGCCATGCTAATGTAGCTTCATCTCCTAGCTTACCTATTGCATGCACCTCTTCTAAGATTGAAAATGATATATCTTTGCTTAAGAAGAGTTTTGATTGTTTGGGCTCCACTTTGAGCCATTGTGCTATGAATCATACACGTTTGGAATCTTGTTTCAAAAGAAACAAGTTCCTTCTATGCATGCACACCATATACGGCATACACATGCTCCTCACGCTCACTCTCATAACACGTTGTATGCTCATGTGTACACTTGTACACATTGTAGACGTAAGGGCCACCTTTCTAAATTTTGCTATGATAAGATACATGATGTAAATTTAGCAACTATATTTGTTTGGGTTGGGAAAGGCGCTAACCCCCATGGACCCAAAAGAGTGTGGGTACCAAAGACCACCCCTATTGTTTTTGATGTAGGTGTGGGCTCTCGCATGACGTGAGAGTGATGGTACCTTGAAGTGGATGCATTCCAAGCTTAAAGAGGACTATTTGGATGCATCACTTTCAGGGGGAGTTTTGGTGGGAGGACCACCTTGTTTTTGGAGACTTGGAGAGTTGCCTTCATGGTTTTGATAACGATCTCTAACTCCCGTTTATATTTACATGCTTTCCACATTATTGAGTTTTATCATGTTTTAATTAGTATGTTAAATGCCATGATTATTAGATCATTGACATGCATGTATAGCATTTGAGATCACCCATATTTATATGGACCCATGTGTTGTGTTCTCACAATTGTTTAGCTATTATGTATATCACAGTTCTAATGCATGTGCGTTTACATCATATTTATGTTTATCATGTTGGTTTATGTCTCATTTTATGCCTCATGATTTGATTACATATTTGGATGTTAGTTTTCATTAAAACTTAGATATATACTTGTACATCTAGTGAGCCACAAATAGACCTTTATATGTTTGTGCTTAAATGCTCATTTGGTGCTTGTTAAATGTTGTTCACTTGGTGCTTGTTAAATGTACTAGTATAGACTAGTTTTGATGATTCATGCATTTTAACTTGTATTCCCCATCTTGGACATGTTTTATGATCATGTGTTTTCACTTAAGTATATGTCTATTTTGCTAAACCTTAAGATATACATGTATACCCCTTGAGTCATTTGCTTTTCATGCAAATCTTTATTATGGACTCAATTGTGTTTAGGGATATGTATGTATACTTCTTGTTTTGTCAAAACATACATATGCCTTGAAGTATAAATTGTTTTAATGAAAATTTAGTTTTGACGATTTTCATGTTATCATGTTTAAAGGAATTTCAGTTGAACTTATTGCCTACCTTTCATGATTATGTTATTCACATTTTATTTGTACACTCACCTTTCTTGTTTACTCATGCTTTGTTTCCATGAGTCATATTCATGCTTCATTGACTTTGAGTGTTGGCTATCATGTGAATTTCATGTTTCATGAAAAATATTTTTGTTTTATTCCTTGATTGAAGGATTTCGTACTAGTTTACAAATTTTTCATATAACTAGTTCGTATTCTTCATTTGGTAGAGTTTTCAAATATACTATATTTCCAGACTTATTTTTGAAAACCCCTACCCATTTAATGGCGGTTGGTTAGGAGACCATGCCTTGTATGCTCTTTATTGAAAATCATTTTAAACTTGTGTATGAAATGGGTGGTAGTTAATATGAGTTATACACTTGATCATATTATGTTTTCAATTGGTATCATTGGATCGTTTCAATTGGTATCAATATTGACATTTCTTTTTGTATACTCATATATATGTTTATATATATGTATGCCTACACTTCATATAGTATCAATTTCGATTGGTATCTAACTTTTTTTGTGCTCAAAGATATATATGAAAACACAAATTTTGGGTATACTAAGCTTGATTTTTTTATGACTATCTTATCTCAATTGATTATGTTTCAATTGGTATCCTAATACAAGCTTATGCATCGTTTTATTTGGTATTTCATAAAGGGGGAGAAAATTCGTATTTTATCTTTTAATTGGTATTTTGTTTACCTTTGATTTTCACTCACATACTTTATGATGAAAAATAATTGAAAAATGAATATTGAGTTTAATTTAGTATCATATGTTCAAAATGAAAAATACTTTCAATTGGTATCAAGATGTTTATTTATTTACCTTCAATTTTGTATCACAAATGATTTTATTTCATATGGTATCTATATCCTGTGATATCTTAATTTAAGAAAAATTCAAAATTTGTAATGTTTATTTACATTTGATATCTTAAAATTTGATTTACTAAGATATCTTAAAATTTTGTTTTAATAAGAAAATTAAAAATGTTTTGATTTATATTGCCTATGTGCAAGGAGAGTTTAACATCTCTTCTACATATAGATTCATGTTGAGTGTATCTTATATTGAGGAGCTTGACAACTCTTCTTTATGCAGTACACGTATGTAGGGGGAGCTTCACATATCCTTTTATGCATTGCATATTATGTGTTATGTGAATTAGGGATTGTCATCCTTTCTTCTGTAATGAATGTATGTAGGGAAGTTAACTTAGCGTCTTCCTCTTCATGAATGTTGATTGAGTTGGAACCTGCACACAAATATAGAATTTCAGAACTTTTAAAACAGTAATGCAAGGTGCTCAATTCTACCGCAATAGCAAGTGGCTATACGGGTCGTGATCCACAAGGAGGGACCAGCGATGGAAGCTTTTTTAGTAAGTCTTCTTTTAAGATACAAATTTTGCTTAAAGTTCTTCTTTAGTTCTTTAAAAGAAAAAGAAAAAATTGAGTTAAAGTTGAGTTAGAAAGAAAGCGGTAGAATAAGAAGGTGGAGAAATAAGAAGTTATTTGTACAAATGAGATTGAAAAAAGATGATAAAAATGGTTGGAGATTGTGATATTGAAACTAAAAAATAAAAGAAAAGAAAGATAACCTAAAAATTACTTATCTCTTGAGTGCTCATATACCTTGGATCCGTTTGTGACGATTTACCTTGTCTTTGAAGGCAATCAAGCATAGCTTATAGGATCTTCACCATTCTTGATCTATACTATGAATAAAAGGGCAAGTTATACTAGCAAGAGAAGGATTGTTCATCACCATAGGCCATCAAGGGCACTTGTAATGGCTAAGCAGTCTCGAAGCTATCGGATTCTCTTAGATTGCAACACATCAGAGGAGAGTAAAAGAAAACAAGAGTAAAGAAAGAAAAAGAAACTTTGATTCAATTCAAATAACAATGAAAGAAAAGATCACTTACACTGGTGTCACCTATAGTACAAACTTACTCTCATTTATCCATGAAAGTCGTCTCTCCTCTCAGTTACATAAAGAAAAGTAAAAATTACATAAAAAGAAAACTAAAAATCCTAAGTTACAAACTACAAATTATCCTACGTTCTATTCTCTACTTGGTCGTCTCTTTGCCTTCAAGATTGCAGGTATTTATAGAAGAAATGCAGACGTTAGAGGTGTTTGAAGATAGGGAAAGTTGACTATTGCTGAATTTGAATCCTCCCCTTATCTCCAAACTTGATTTGATGTGGATATTCAGTTCTGATCTGCAGTTTGTTAGCGTGTTGATTACTGAATATCATTTATCAAATAATAGAATTAGAAATAGTGATCAACATAAGAGTTATAGCCCTATAAGTCTTCTTTCTGATTCATCTTGAATCATCAGATTTGAGATTCGGTAGCAAAAGTTATGATTCAAATACTGAAATGTATCCAGTCAGAATCTGAGTCAAACTTGCTTCATCTCATCCGTTGATTTTCTCTCTATCCATTTATCTCTCTGTATTCTATATTATCCTCGGTTGATCTTTAGCTAACCAAAATGGATTTATAGAAATCTAAATTTTACTAGTTTCCATTTGGTGTTATCTTTCTGATTTACTCTGATCTTCAGCTGAACATTTGCCCCAATCCTTGATTTGTTCTAATTAGATCTGGGATCATCCTAAGGTAACCAAATAGATCTAGTTAAACTGATTTTAACTGATATTTATTTGGTTTAATCTTCTTTCTCTTCATTATTATTTTCTACAAAATAGACATTTAAGACAAAGAAATTAGTAGATTTATTACACGATAAATGTAGGAGTGTAATGAATAGAATACAAAATATGTGTACGATCACACCCCCACACCAATCTTTTGCTCGTCCTGGAGCAAAACAACAAAACTAAACTAAAGATTATTAGACCACTTTCGCAGGTCGCGCGATTGCACTGAGCTTATGCAACAAGCCATTAAACCTCTAGGTTTCCCCTAAATGACGAGTTTTGTCTCGTGAGGGTTTTCAGTGGATTACACCCACAAAATCCATAAAGAAAGAGAAAAATGTTAGTATTTTGAAAACACATGTTGAAAGAAAAATATTTGAAATATTATTATAAGTTTTAAGTAATCTATAAGTTATAGGAAAACTGAATTTTTTATTCCTAAACTTAGTCTCTATTCAAAAATTTGTTATCAATCAAAGTAAGGAGTCAAATTGTACTTCTCATCTAGTCTTATTACTTTATCCTAAGTCAAATGCACCTTGTGACCATGAAAATTTTGACTAAGGGTTTATTAACTCTAACTCTTATGCCTTATTTATTTATATATATATATTTTTTGGTGGTATTATTCCTTAGTTCTATTAGGCTTTCTAATCTGCCCATGTAACGAGCCTTTAATTGATGACTCCTAAACCAAACTGTCTTAGGGCACTGGGTGAGAAAACACCCCAAGGACTTAGGACTCGAGCAAATAAGGTCACAAAATTAAGGATTTTATTATATGAAACACTTTTAGGCGTGAGTACTTATGCTTTATTAGGCACAAATACCCAGCTTAATCAGAAGATTTTTATATATATATTTTTTTCAAACTTATCTAATCATCTTTCTCATAAATACTAAGGCTTGCTTAGGCCAAAGCACCTAGCTAATAAATAATTAGATTTTTTTATCTTTTATATTATTTTTTTCCTTTTTTTAAAGGCACAAGAATCTTTGTTTTTGAACCCTAAGTGTGTAAGTGTATGAAGTGTGCATATTTCATTAAGGTAAAGATCAAGACTAAATTACTTTGACAAATTATCCTCCTAACCCTAAAAATCAAACAAATAATCTTATTTTGATCAAGTTTAAGAAATCCTAATTTTGATTTTCCTATTCCTTACAATTGACTTAATTTCTTACAAAAAATATGTCAAAATATTGTTTCTATTTTCAAAAAATTTTTAAAAGTAAAGAAATGTTAATAATATTTTTTAAATAAAAAGAAAAACTTAAGTTATGTTAGAACCCTCCCCCACACCTATCTCATGCATTGTCCTCAATATATGAATTAATGCATATATGCATGAAAAAGAAGGCAGGGAAGGAAAATACTACCTTAAGGTGGTGGTTCCGGTGGTAGTCTGATTAGTCCACGAAATGCGGCCCAATCGACTTTGCATGAAGTTCGGAGGAATCCACCAAAAATCTTTCTAATATAACCCACTAAAATGATGTATCCATGAAGAATTTTTATTAAAAATTTAACCCCATCTAATTTCCAAATTCCTTAATTTATTTCGGAGTCAATTTTGTCAACCGCCTTGTCCCAAACTGGAGTGTGAAAAGATAGAATGGTTGACTTGGACTCAGGAAGTACTGGAACTAATACCGACTCAAGAAAGCGACTTAAGTCAAGTAAAGGTTCAGGAGTCGAGATTGGCTCAGGAAGTGGGTCCAAATCAGGAAGTTGAAACTCAAGTCCACATTTAGTTTTCCACAATGGAATATGACTTAATATTGGTGATTCAAGTTCAAGAATGACAGGGGTGGCAATCAAAACTAGCTCAAAATATTACTCAAGTCGGGTAATAAAACAGGAGTCAATATTGATTCGGGAATTTGAACTAGATCATAAATTTGAGAATCTAGGTCACATTTCTCATTGAGTTCAATTTCATAAAAATGAGAACTTGCCAATTTGTCAATAAGACTTTCAAAAGTGTGAAATTGGTCAAGTTCAATATGATGATCATCAAAGATGGGTGATTCAATTTCATGATGAATTGGCACAGGATCCAATGTTGACTCGGGAAAAAGATTGAAATCAGGTGAAGACACCGGAGTCATTATTGAATCAGGAAGTAGAATTGAATTACTAAGTTGAGGTTCAGGATCATATTCATTCTCAAGTTCTATTTCAGGAAAGAAATAACTTACCAAACTGTCAATATCATTTTCAAAATTTAGAATTTGGGCAAGTTCAAATGATTGTGTTGAAATGGAACCTTGTTTTCCAAAACAACATGACTCTTCAGCTCTAACAGAATGGTTAACGATATCAAAACTGGCCAAACGGTGAGAACGTAGAGTTTGGACCATCATATCTATGTCATGATTACGAGCGTTTTGAGCCTGAGTCATTGCTTCAAGCATCTTTTCATAGTTGATAGGTTCATCATTTTGTTGCTATTGTCTTGAAAAGATGAAGTTTTGTTTTGGAATTGGTGGAAAAATTGTGAGTCCATCAGATTTTGTGATTGTTGTTTGGACTCACGCATACTCATTTCCAAAATTGGTGGTTTTCTATTTTGGACTGGTGGAACTGAGTATGAATCTTGAAAATATTGTGGACAAGGTAGATAACGAGGACAAGTTGATTGAAAATTGGACTCGGGGGAGGTGAATCCCCATTGACTCTGTGAAGAGTTGAAATTATTCCGAAAATTATAGTTATAAGATTGGGGGCATGGGTTATATTGATTCGGATAAGACCAATCCGGAACACTAGGTTGGTTAAAGTTATGATATGCCGAGTTGATAATATCTGAAAAAGAGGTTGGCGTGTAATATGGATTACCATTAAAATTAGAAAAATTGTTGTTATAAGCCATATCACACAATAAAATACAAACAAAGAAAAAATAAATAAATAAGCAAAAAAAATATTCTACCCTAAGTTAGGGTAGACCTTTGATCTAGACGTCTCCTAACTGGTTAGACTGTCCATAGGAGGTATAATGAAGACTTTGACCACAGGCTAATCAGTCAGGTCAGGGCAAGATTGGTGGGAGGTATCTATCAAAGATGTTCCTTAATTAAGTAACCACCAATCTTCGGGCTTTCGTCCCTTAATCCCCTTCCTAGACACTAATTTGGCAGGAGTCAAATTCTAACACCTTTCCCCCTTAGGATAATCTCCTAATTGAGTCCGAGATGTCCCTAGGGCCAACGTCTACTCATTTTTAGTTAGGCTTGGGTTAGTGAGTGGGGAGATTGTTTGTGGGCTAAGATAGGGTAATGACTTCCCCACCTTATCTTGTTTATAGGACAAGCCCTTAGATTAATTTAGTGCAGTGTACAAGAAAAGCAACATTTAAGCAATGTCAATAATCCAAAAGTGTTCTTATACTAGATGCTATGCACACGTACCTTTGCTCCAGCACTCTTCAACAATAAATAGAAAATGTAATGAAATAGACACGTGACCAAATGCAAAGTCTAAATCATTTTTTAGCATCTACAATCATCATTTTACTGTTGAGGTTAGAAAGTAAATACAGAGAGACAAACAAGGAAATAAATGCTACAGATATTAAACTTTGCACTACAGCCAACCTGCAAAAAATACAGGTTAGTAGTTCACTCAGATTGTCACATGAATGTAGCAAATCTTAGGGCTTCTTGGTTCTGCTTTCTTGAGCAGAGTCCAAGATCACTTATATGTCCACTGCAGCAAAGATTCCTTATTGTCAAGCCTGTACACCAAAAACAAGAAAGAAAGTTAACCAAAAATGTAAATCTAAAAAGAGAATAACTTACTGTCCCTCCCTGGCAACGGCGCCAAAATTTTAATTAAGTTAGAACCTTCACACAAATACAGAATTTCAGAACTTTTAAAATAGTAGTGCAAGTGCTCAATTCTACCACAATAGCAAGTGGCTATGCGGGTCGTGATCCGCAAGGAGGGACTAGCGATGGAAGCTTTTTTAGTAAGTCTTCTTTTAAGATACAAAGTTTGCTTAAAGTTCTTCATTAGTTCTTTAAAAGAAAAAGGAAAAATTGAGTTAAAGATGAGTTAGAAAGAAAGCAGTAGAATAAGAAGGTGGAGAAATAAGAAGTGATTTGTACAAATGAGATTGAAAAAAGATGATAAAAATGGTTGGAGATTGTGATATTGAAACTAAAGAATAAAAGAAAAGAAAGATAACCTAAAAATTACTTACCTCTTGAGTGCTCATATACCTTGGATCCGTTTGCGACGACTTACCTTGTCTTTGAAGGCAATCAAGCATAGCTTACAGGATCTTCCCCATTCTCGATCTACACTATGAATAAAAGGGCAAACTATACTAGCAAGAGAAGGGTTGTTCATCACCATAGGCCATCAAGGGCACTTGCAATGGCTAAGCAGTCTCGAAGCTATCGGATTCTCTTGGATTGTAACACATCAGAGGAGAGTAAAACAAAACAAGAGTAAAGAAAGAAAAAGAAACTTTGATTCAATTCAAATAATAATGAAAGAAGAGATCACTTACACTGGTGCCACCTGCAGTACAAGCTTGCTCTCATTCATCCATGAAAGTCATCTCTCCTCTCAGTTACATAAAGAAAAGTAAAAATTACATAAAAAGAAAACTAAAAATATAAGTTACAAACTACAAATTATCCTATGTTCTATTCTGTGCTTGGTCGTCTCCTTGCCTTTGAGATTGCAGGTATTTATAGAAGAAATACATAGATTAGAGGAGTATGAAGATAGGAAAAGCTGGCTATTTCTGAATTTGAATCCTCCCCTTATCTCCAAACTTGATTTGATGTGGATATTCAGTTCTGATCTGCAGTTTGTTAGCGTGTTGATTACTGAATATCATTTGTCAAATGACAGAATTAGAAATAGTGATCAACATAAGGGTTATAACCCTGTAAGTCTTCTTTCTGGATCATCTTGAATCATCAGATTTGAGATTCGGTAGCAAAAGTTATGATTCAAATACTGAAATGTATCCAGTCAGAATCTGAGTCAAACTTGCTTCATCTCATCCGTTGATCTTCTCTCTATTCATTTATCTCTCTGTATTTGATATTATCCTTGGTTGATCTTTAGCTAACCAAAATAGATAGAAATCTAAATTTTACTAGTTTCCATTTGGTGTTATCTTTCTAATTTGATCTGATCTTCAGCTGAACATTTGCCCCAATCCTTGATTTATTCTAATTAGATCTGGGATCTTCTCAGCTAACCAAATAGATCTAGTTGAATCTGATTTTAACTGATATTTATTTGGTTTAATCTTCTTTCTCTTCATTATTATTTTCTACAAAATAGACATTTAAGATAAAGAAATTAGCAGATTTATTACATGATAAATGTAGGAGTGTAATGAAAAGAATACAAAATATGTGTACGATCAAATGTATATCGCATATATCACTTTATTGGTTGATTTGAGTTCACCTCTGTGTGGGGGAGAACATTGTTTTTGTGTTTACTTTAACCCCTTTGTTGATGATTGACAAAAAGGGGGAGAAGTATTTTAGTATATATATGCATGTTTTGGAAAAGATTTCTCGTTTATGCATATTGTTTTGTTTTGCAAAAGGAGAAAAGAATTTGATGTGTTTCATGTTTGTTTATGCATGTTTATCTCCTTATATTTGCATACATGTTTGTTTAGATTCATGTGCTTCATTGCCATATATTTTTGTTTATTGCTATGCATGAGTTAAGGGGGAGCTTCTTTGAAGCTTTACTTTAATCCATGCATATATAACTCCATGAGTTTTGTCATCATCAAAAAGGGGGAGATTGTTGGCCTAGAGGCCTTCCACTCTAGCTTTGATGATGATTAACTCATGTAGTTATGTTTACTAATAATCTTGTGATGTTTAGTTTCAGATCCTTAACCAAGATATTAGTAGGTGATTAGCTTCAACAAAGGTGTTTTGGAGCTTCTCACGTGGTGATTCAAGAGCCCGAGCATCAAAATCATATATAGCACTCGTTGGAGTCAAGCTCGGTGGATCACGGTTTGGATCGAGTCGGCTTGAAGAACGGAGTTCATCAAGAAGATTTCGGTACATAGTTTAGTTTTATGTTTAGATCCATTTGTAAAAACTAGATAGTGTCATATGCTCAAGTTCACAACACACACACGTTTCATGTTTTGGTTTTCGGCTTTGGTTTAACCGATCTTGGTTTTCATGAATAGATAGATTCAAAACAAGTTTACATGGTTTAATGTATATTAGAATTGTTCTATATACATGTATACTTCATAGACTTAGACAAACTTATTTATGATATGCCAATTCATGTGTTTGGAGTTTTGTATTTTAACAAAACATATTTTCGGATTTAATATCAAAAACATTGATATATATCTTTATATGTATATTGGAGAATATCCATATACTACATGCCTAAAAGTTGTTTAAATATCATATTTTTGTATTTGGATGAGTTTTGGAAATATCGGATATCCATTTGAAAAATTCAAGTTTTAGAAAATATGGATTTTAGTTTTTGGCAAAATTTCTAAGTCACAAAAATGGTTCAAAATGTTTGAAATATGTGTTGAAATTTTTCACACATGTTTGTATATCAAATATAATGTTAGAACTTATTTTTGTGGAATTTTAGAAGTTTTATGGGAATTATTTTAAAAATTAAAACCCAGTATTTTAGTCCCAAAACTGTTTTTGCCAGGCCCTAGCGGTCGACAGACCGGTCGATCGGACCAGCAGCCGGTCGACCATTCCGGTCGACCAGACGTGCACAAGGAACGTGCACACAGCCAGCCGTTGGGCCGGTCGACCGAGCGGACGACCGACTGAAAGCAACCCACTCTCGAGTTGTTCTGGTCGACCAGGCGGTCGACCGGCCAGAGAGCCGTTCCTATTTGGTTCTGGGCACCATCGACCGGGCGGTTGACCGACAGTCGTTAACGGTCAAATTTAGACCGTTGGCCGATCGGCCGAGCGGTCGACCGGATGGTCAATTCTGACCATTTTTGGCTGCAACGGCTAGTTTTTAAAAGAGGCTATAAAAACCCCATTTGAGAGAGGTTTTCTCTAAGAATTTTCTAAGCTAAAATTTCCTACTTCCTAAGTGTTTTCAGCAAATAGTTTTTGAGTTCAAATTCCTATTTTCAATTTGTTTAATTTGTTATTTCAAAGAAAATAGTCTCTTGGGAATTATTTTTGATCTAAAAAAATTATATATCTCTTTGGAGAGTTTCCCAAGTGATTTTCTTTGTTAAAAACACTTTGTTTTCCACACTTGAGTTTATCATTCTATCCTCTCTATAGGATTCTTGTTTTTGTGAAAAAGAAATTGGTTTGTGGTCTTTTGATCACCAAGTTGTAAACCCTTATCATTGCTTGGCTTTGTGCCTTTCCCTCTTAATGTAGAGGAGGTTGTGCAATTGGGTTGTATCCCTCAAGTGTGAGGTGATCCTTATTTGGCTTTGTGCTTATCCCTCATTTGTGAGGTGGATATTGTCGTGGCTTTGTGCCTAGCCTCTAGTGAGAGGTTGTGTTTGTAAAGAGAGGAGTTGTGTACTCCCGGTTGTTGTTGCCCCAAATCCTCGGTGGAGGTTCCCTGTGTGGACAAGTTAGTGGATTCGAAATCCTTCTGGGTGAAGGCGGGGACGTAGAGCTTGGTGCTCAAACCTCGAAACAAATCTCGTTTGTTTGCGTTTGATCCATTGACTCTTACTCTCTCTCTCTCTCTCTTTACTTTGTGCATTGCTTTACTTTGCCATATCATATACATGTTTGTGTGTTTGTGTGCCTCACTTGTGCTTAACCACGAGAGCTTCATATAGCGCCTCAACTCTTATTCAGAGGAATCAAGAGGAGTTAGTCCAGAGCCCTTCACCGGAAATTCGGCTACACTCGTTGGTTGCATTAAGTGTAATTGCAATTTAGTTTTAATTTTCGCATTTAGTTCATTAGATTAGCCATATACCTATTCACCCCCCTCTAGGTGTACCTTCAAAAATAACTAATGGTCTTGCATTTTTAGGTGATGCCATTAACAATGATCAAAAAGTAAGGAAGGTCATTCATGCACTTCCACCCTTATGGGAAGTCAAGGCCACTATATTAAAGGAGCTAAATAACAAAGAAGAGATAAAGCTCATAGGTCTTATAGGAAATCTTAAGACCAATGAAATGGAGAGGAAGACAAGAGAAGAGAATGCACTACAAAAGATGAAGATGACCACTTCCAAATCCACTTCCACCATCTCCGACGATAATGATGAAGAAGATGATGATGGAGAATTCTCCCTCCTAGTGAAAAATGTAAGAAAGATGTTCAACAAGGCCAAGTTTAACAATAAAAAAAGATGGCAAGGGAAAGAAAACAAGAAGGTCATATACTTCAATTGCCGAAAGTCGGGCCACTGGGTTGTGAATTGTCTGGAGACCAAAAGAAAACCTTCAACCTTCAAGAAGCCCTACAAAAAGAAGGCTCTCAAAGTTATATGGAACTCAGAGAGTAAAACTGACGAAGAAGTGGATATGACACACGTGTGTTTTATGGCTAATGAAAATACACCTAAGATAACATCTGAACCCTCACTTGATGATTGTGAGTTAGCAATGGATGAATTAGGTGAGGTTTTTGAAGAGTTGTCTAACAACTATGATTTTCTTAAAAAAAAGTATTTAAAAATGAAAAAGGAAAATGAAACTCTTCAAAATAAAATTGATGATTTATCCTCCACACTCTTATCCACACAAAAAGATTTTGATGCATATAAAATTTCATATAAAGCAAAATTTTCATTAATTGATAAAAATGAGATTTCTATTTAAAATGATAAAGTTAGCTCATTAGGCGATTTATTAAAAAAAATGTGAGTTTGATAAAGGTAGGTTGGAGGCAATGTTTCCTAAGAAACATACTCCAAAGAAACATGTTTATACTACACACGCTCAACAATTACACATATCCACACTCCTAAATCACAACATATGCATACACATCATGCTAGACATACTACGCACACCAAGCATGCTCAGACCCCATATTCTCATCATGCTTTTATATATGGTAGAGTTTATTCATACACTTATTGTGTCCGAAATGTCACTTAGCCAAATTTTGATTTAATAAAATAAATGCTTTTAATGATCACATTTGGGTTTGAAAAACTAACATTATAGGATCCAAGAAAATTTGGGTACTAAAATTAACAAATTGGTTACTTGATGTAGGTACACACCAAGGCTCCAAGACGAAGGAAGCGATGGTATCTTGATGGTGGTTGCTCAAGGCATATGACTTGGGATCTCAACAATTTTGAAATCCTATCAAGGTACCATGAAGGTGGCACCATCATCTTCGGAGATGATTCCAAAGGAAAGATTATCAATATAGGTAACATTAAAATTGGCTCATCTCCTTTAATTAAAAATGTTGTTTTAGTTGATGGTCTCAAGCATAACCTCTTGAATGTTAGTCAACTTTGTGATCGAGGTTTTAAAGTAGCTTTTGATGATTTGTCTTGCAATATTTTAGATAGAAAATCTAATGAATGTGTTCTTTTTAATTTTTGTAAAAATAATGTTTACATGATTGATATATAAAATTTACAATACAATGCTACATGCTTAAGTGCTTTTAATAAAGATTCTTGGTTATGCTATAAGAGATTAGGTCATGTTTCATTTGACTATCTATCTAGAATTAACAATAAGGAAGTGGTAAAAGGTATTCCTTGGTAAAGGACCGCATTTACGAAGCGTGAAAACTTGAGAAACAAACTAAGTCCTCTTTCAAAACCATCAAGGATATCATGATACCAAGACCCTTGTAAGTTAATTAACATGGATTTGTTTGGTCCAACTAAAACCAAAAGTCTAAGTGAAAATCGTTTTGTTTTTATTTTGGTTGATGATTTTTCTCGTTTTACATGGGTTTTCTTTTTAGAACACAAAATCAAGCTTTTTCACATTTTCAAATGTTTAGAAATTAGTTAAAAAAGATTTTTTGATGTTATGCATTAGAAGTGATAGAGGTGGTGACTCATGAACCATTCCTTTATCACTTATTGTGAAGAAAATAGAATCAAACATGAACTATCATTTCCTAGAACTCTACAACAAAATGGAGTCGTTGAAAGGAAGAATCGTACTCTTCAAGAAATGGCTAGGACAATGATAAATGAATATGGACTCCCTCAATATTTATGGGCCGAGGCCATAAACACATCATGTTACATCTCAAATAGAATTTATTTTTGTAAAAATAATTCTAAAATTTCATTTGAAATTTACTATTTGAGAAAATCTAATGTGTCTTATTTTAAAGTTTTAAGTTGTAAATGCTTTGTTTTAAACACTAAAGATAATTTAGAAAATTTTGATGCCAAATCTTATGAAGCCATATTTGCTGGGTATTCAAATGCTAGCAAGGCCTATAGGGTCTTCAATAGATTTACTTTGATTATTGAAGAATCTATAAATGTCAAGTTTGATGAATCTAATGCTTTTGTGAAGAATGTTGTAAATTTTGATTTCTTTGGTGAAGATATGGAGAAGATAACCTTGAAGGATTCACCTATAGAAGAAAAAAAGTCAAAGATTGATGAACAAGGTAAAGTTCAAGAGGTTGAAGTGGAGCCAATACAACCACTTCCAATGGATTAGAGATTTGCTTCAAATCATCTCAAGACCTCATCATAGGTGACGTATCTAAAAGGAGTAACTACTCGATCTAAACTCCATGATTTATGTAGCCATTTTGCTTTTATTTCACATATTGAGACCAAAAATATTCTCGAAGTCGAGGCCGATTCATATTGATTGCTTGCAATGCAAGAAGAGCTCAATCAATTTGAGCGCAACCAAGTTTGACACCTTACTCCTAGACCCTAATGATAGACCAACTATTGGTGCTAAATGGATTTTTAGGAATTCGTTGGATGAGTTGGGTAATGTTATTCGAAATAAGCTAGGTTAGTGGCCCAAGGTTACACCCAAATTGAAGGTATCAATTTTGAGAAAACTTTTGTACCCGTAGCACGGCTTGAATACATACAAATAACACTTGCCTATGCTTCTTTTAAAGATTTTAGAAATTTTCAAATGGATGTCAAAAGTGCATTTTTAAATGGTTTTATAGATGAGAAAGTGTGAACAACCTCCCCCCCCCCCCCCCCCGCGGGTTTGTTGATCTTACACATTAGCTTTTTATTTTCAAACTTGATAAAGCTTTATATGGTTTAAAACAAGCTCCAAGAGCTTGGTATGAAAGGCTTTTGACTTTTCTAATTTTAAATAATTTTATTAAAGATAAAGTTGACACCACTTTGTTTACAAAGCATATAAATAGTGATATCCTAATAGTTCAAATTTATGTTGATGATATTATTTTTGGATCCACTAATGACAAGCTTTATAAAGAATTTGAATCATGCATGAAGAACGAGTTTGAGATGTCTATGATGGTAGAGCTAAACTACTTCCTTGGACTCCAAATCAAGCAAAGGAGTGACGGGATTTTCATCAATTAAGCCAAGTGCATAAGAGAACTCATTAAAAGATTTGGGCTTGAAGATGTAAAGCTAACCTAGACTCCAATAGCCACTACTACAAATATTGAGAAGGATAAACAAGATATAAAAGTAGACATTAAACTTTATAGAAACATGATTGGTAGTTTGCTTTATTTAATTGCTAATAGGCCAGATATTATGTTTAGTATATGTCCATGTGCTAGATTTCAATCTTATCCCAAAGAGTCTCACTTAATTACGGTAAAATCGCATTATTAGATATCTTAAGGGCACTATTAGAATATGCTTGTGGTATCTGATAATTAGATAATTTCTCATGACTAGTTTTTCGGATGCCGACTATGTCAATTGTAGAGTGTTTAAGAAGAGCATTAGTGGTACTTGTCAATTTCTAATAAATTGTCTTGTTTTGTGATCTTCCAAGAAACTAAATTTCGTAGCCCTCTTAACTGTCGAGGCGGGGTATGTTGCGGTCGGGCCTTATTGTGCAGAAATCCTTTGGATAAAACATACTCTCCTTGACTATGATTTGCATTATGACCATATTAAAATATTTTGTGATGATACTAGTACCATTCATATGACAAAAAATGCAAATCAACATAGCAAGACTAAGCACATAGATATTCGATATCCCTTTCTTAGAGATCACATATAAGAAAGGTGATATTGAAATTGATTATATTTTCACCGATTTTCAACTTGCGGACATTTTTACTAAATTACTAGATTATAATAGATTTTTATTCATTTGTGGTGACTTAAATGTTTGTATTATGGATTCATAAGTTCTGAAATTGTTTCATGTATTTTTAAAACATCTATAAATGCATTTTTCATATTAATATCTATTTTATGTTGATATCTTTTCTCTTTTTCATGCATGACAAAAAAGGGGGAGATATTTGAGTTATTAAACTATTTTGGTATTTTGTGAACTTCATATATACCCATTTTCATTACCATGCATATGTGCAATACCTGATTTAATGTTCTCATCATTGCATATTAACTTTGGAGGAAGGAGGATTGGAAGGATGGTAGGCTATATATGCATATTATTCTAAATTAGTATCATCTTTATACATGCATGTGTGTATGTGTGTGTGTGTGTGTGTGTGTGTGTGTGTGTGTGTGTGTGACTTGCTTATACTTTTTAATCCATTTAAAGTCATAATGTTTTCTTCTACTTGATAGATAGCATAATTTGAGGGGGTACTTTTCTAAGCTCTTTCCTATCATATATTTTAAATAACTCATATGTTTTGTCATCATAAAAAAAGGAGAGATTGTTAGCTCAAGGTTACAATCACCCGGTTTTATAGTTTTGATGATAAGAAAACATATGTAGTTTTTTAGTACTTATCAAGTTCAAGTATTTAAGTATATTTTAGAATTTAAGGAGTTTTCTTCCTCTAAAGGAAGGTGTTGAAGACTTAAGAAGACTTAAGTACGGGATTAAAGCTCAAAGTACTCGACGTCGCTAATGGAGAAGGCCGTTTGAAGATCTTGTAGTCATCTAGAACCTTATAAGATGTTAGTTGTTAAAGTGTAGAATATAGTTCTGATGTTCAAGAAGTTACACACACATAAAAATACACGATTTTAAAAAAATACAAGTTTTGATAGTATTGATATTTTGCATGTTTGGTTTTGAAACATGCCTCATAATTTTTTCAAAAATTTATAGCAAGTTTAGACCATGTATTTCATTACAAATACATTGTTATATTACTTACAAACCATTACAAAATATTTTAAAAAATGTATGAAACTCAAAAACTATCCAGAAAACTATTTCAGGCCAAGTCAGTCGACCGGACGGTCGACCGGTGCCCATTTCAGGACAAAACAGTCGGTCACCCGGTCGACTGGGCCTTTGGCCAAGGGGCGTGCATGTTTTCGGTTGACTGACTGGTCGATCGCTAACCCTTGCGGTTGACCGATTGGTCGACCAACTGAGAGACCCTAACTCTCGGTTAGGGTCGGTCGATCGACCTGGTCGACTGACATTTTGTTTTTCCCTTTTGAACTGATGGGACTGAAGGACAGTCGACGGGGCTGGTCGACTGGAGACAAGGTCTCTTTTCTGGATTGGCCGGTCAACCGACAGCCTGCCAGTTGTCTATAGTGGCTTGATTTTAGATCTGTTTTGTTTTTAGTAGATTCCAATGGGCATTTTGGTCTTCAAGCATCTAAATACACCCCAAATGACCTGGTATGATCTACAAATGATATTTATTCATTGCCTATATATATGGATGATTGGTTTTGGTTTTGAGATAAGAAGATAAAACAAGTTTATAAGTTTTCAAGTTTGTTTAAAAGAGAAAAATTTTTCTAGCTTCCAATCTTCAAGCTCTTTCTTTCTATAGCTATTTTCAGTTGGTTTTAAAGCTCTTCAATTCTTTCTAACTTAATTTCTTCTCTCACTTTCTTGAGAAACACTTTATATTCTATTCTATAGGAAGTTATAAGTGAGAGTGTTTGTGATCTTGTTGGATCACCAAAAGCTTTTTAACCTCAATTGGCTTTGTGCTGCCTCTTGTGTAGAGCGTTTAGTGGTGGAGTTGTGTACTCCGATCTTGTGTAGACCAAGTTGTAATTTCTTTATGTAAGGTCCCTTTTTAGAAGATTCCTTAGAGGATAGTGAAATTCTTCATAGTGGGGAAGGCAGAGACGTAGAGCGGTGGCTCGAATCTCAGAACAAATCCTTTATGTTTGTATTTGCTTGTGTCTTGCTCATTATTGCTTTTTACTTTTCATACTTGTGTGGTTGTTCATCTTACTTAATATCATTGCTTCTATATCATCCATCACTTTCACTATCAGTCAATACTAATCTCAATAAGGAGGCAATTGAATACCTCAGCTCATTATATAGAGGAATCAAAGAGGAGAAGTTCTAGAGCCTTTCATGAGGAATTTGGCTTCAATTCTTGTTTTGAATGACCATTTGCATAATTCATCATAAGTAGTTTTAAAATAGCTTTTAATTAGTAAAACACCTATTCACCCCCTCTAGGCATTTTTTAGGGCACAGAAACCATATCTAGCATATGAATATGAACGATAAAAGTAATGCAAGATATAAAAGAGAGAGTTGAGAGATAGTGGATCAAACGCAAATATCAAGATATGTTTCGTGGTTCGAGCTGCTACTCTACGTCTTCGCCTTCACACAGAAGGATTTTCACTATGTCCACACTGGACCTTCCACAAGGAACCTCTACTAAGGAATTACAATTACAAATGAGAGTACACAACTGTACTCTCTCAAGCACATACCTCTACACAAGAGGTGGGCACTAAGCCAAGGACAAAGAAAGAAGGAATAAAACTTAGTGATCCAATGATCACAAACTCTCTCTTGGTGATCTTGAAAGATCACAAATAATTTTTCTCACAATAGAAAGATTCTAAAGATAGATTTGAGATGATAACTCAAGTATATGTGAAAACAAAGTATTTTGAAAAAAAACAACAAAGAAAACACTTGGAAAAACTTCTAAATAGATATGAAAATGAAGATCAAAACTAGATTCCCAAAGACTTATTTTCTTTTGATTTTCCAAAAGCTTTGAAACAAATAAAGATAAGAGTTTTTGCACTAAAACTTCTTTTGAAAACTTTGTTAAAAACACTTAAGAAGGTAGAAAAAATTATTGTTCAAAATCTTGGTGAAAATAGCCCTCAAAGACCGATTTATATAGGCCCTTGAAAAATTAGCCATTGGGTCCAGAAACGTCAGAAATGACCTGTCGGTCGACCGCCCGGTCGACCAACCAACGGTCAGATTTCTGACCGTTGGGGTTACCGGTCGACCGCCCCTGGCAAACATGCCTAACGGTTGACCGGTCGGTCGACCAAGGCCAGAACCAGAGAGTAAATTCTCTGGCTCGGTCGACCGAGCGGTCGACCAGGGTTGGATCCAGAGAGCAAGCTCCCTGGATCGGTGGACCGTCCAGTCGACCGGCCCATGGCTAAGGCTGTTGTGCACGTTTTGTGCACATCGATTGACCAAGCTCTGGTTTGGTCAACCGGTGGTCGATTGCCAGTGGGGCTGAGGTTAGGATTATAGGTTAAAATACTTGGGCTTTTATATACCCATAAAATACCATAAAATCCAAAAAAATAAGTTCTTATAAATATTTGAGTAACAAATATATGTGACTAAAATTCAACATATATTTCAAATAATTTGAACTATTTTTATGATACAGAAATTTAGCTTTAAACTGAAAACCATATTTTCCAAAAATCAAACTTTGAAATGGAAAATCGATTTTTCTCAAACTTGTATAAATACAATAACATAATATTTAAACACTTTTGAAGCGTAGTGTGTATGGATAGAATCCAATACACATATAACAATTATATATATGACTTTTACATAAATTCAAAAATTAGTTTTGTTAGAAATAAAACTTTAAATTATGAACTAGAATTATCAAAATAAGTTTTTAGACAATATATTATTGGCCCAAAGGCCTTCCACTCTAGTTTTGATGATGATTAACTCATGTAGTTATGTGTACTAATAATCTTGTGATTTTAGTTTCAGATCATTAATCAAGTTATTAGTTGGTGATTAGCTTCAACAAGATGATTTGAAAACTTTCACATGTTGATTCAAGAGCCCGAGCGTCAAAGATCATATATAGCACTTGCTCGGTGGATCAAGGAGTTTTGAATCGAGTCGGTTTGGAGATGGCGCTCTACAAGAAGACATCGGTACCTACTTTAGTTTGAGTTTTAGATTCATTTGTAAAGATTAGAATAGTATGATATGCTCAAGTTCAAAACACACACGTTTCATGTTTTGGATATTGGTTTTCGGTTTTTTCGTTTTGGTTTAACTGATCTTAGTTTTCATGAATAGATATTATATCAAAACAAGTTTACATGGTTTAATGTATATTAGATTTGTTCTATATACATGCATGCTTCAACTACTTAGACAAACTTAGTTTGATATACCTATTCATGTGTTTTAGGTTTTGTGTTTCAACAAAACGTATTTTTGGAATTAAAGTCAAAAACATTGATATTCATATTGTTTCATGTATAATGGATTATATCCGTATGCATCATGCCTAAATGTTGTTTAATACCATGTTTTTGTATTTGGATGAGTTTTGGACAAAACGTATTTTCTATTCAAAAATTCAAGTTTTAGAAAATACGATTTTTGGTTTTTGGCAAAATTTCTATAACACAAAAATGATCCATATTGTTTGAAATTTGTGTTGAAATTTTTAACACAAGTTTATATTTCATTGTAAAATGATAAAACTATTTTTGTGTAATTTTAGAGAATTTTATAAAAAATTTTAGGATTAAAAATTACATGTTTTTCTGACCTGGAGTGCTGCTGCCAGGCTAGGTCGGTCGACCGGACGGTCGACCGTACCAAGTAGCCGGTCGACCGTAGAGGTCGATCGACGTGCACGGATACGTGCACGCTGACTGCCCCATAAGCCGGTCGACCGCACGGTCGACCGACTGAGAGCAGGTTGCTCTCGGGTTGCTCCCGGTCGACCGAGCGGTCGACCGGACAGAGAGCCGTTGCTCTCTGTTTCTGGGTCCGGTCGACCGAGCGGTCGACCGGTAGCTGGCAGCGGTCAAAAGTGACCGTTGGCCGGTCGACTGGTAGTTCATTTTTGGCAGAATCTGCTGCCAACGGCTAGTTTTGTAAATGGGCTATAAATACCCCATTGGAAAGAGGTTTTCTCTAAGAATTTTTGGACGAATTTTCTGAGCTTTCTCTAGTATTTTCACAGCAATCAAAAGAAGTTTTTTGGCTTTAATTGAACAATCTATTTGGTGTTTTTGCTAGGGTTTGAAAAATCAAAGAAAAGGGTTTTTGGGAAAAGTGTTTGATTCAACTTCTTTATCTTGATTTCTAGTTTTTCCCAAGGATTTTCTTTGAGTTTTTAATTTCCATTCCTTTGATTTTCTCCACACTTGAGCTACATCTACTATCTTATTCTATAGGATCTTTGTGTGGGAAAAGAGATTGTTTGTGGTCTTTTGATCACCAAGTGGTAAACCCCAAAATTTGCTTGGCTTTGTGCCTTTCCCTCATTGTGTTGAGGAGGTTGTACAAGTGGGTTGTATCCTTCAAGTTGTGAGGTGATCCTTGTGTTGCTTTGTGCTAATCCCTCAAGTTGTGAGGTGATTGTTTGTTGACTTGGTGTTGTGCCTCAAGGAGGAGGTTGTGTTTGTAAAGAGAGGAGTTGGGTACTCCTTGTAATTGTTATTGCCCCAAATCCTCGGTGGAGGTTCCCTTTGTGGGAGTCCTTTGTGGACAAGCTAGTGGAGTTGAAATCCTTCTGTGTGAAGGCGGGGATGTAGAGCTGGGTGCTCGAACCTCGAAACATATCTTGTTGTTTGCGCTTGATCCCTTGACTCTTACTCTCTTTCTTTACTTTGTGCCTTGCATCTTTTCATATTGATCATTCATATTTATATGCTTGGCTAGCTTGTGTGAGCATCGCTTGTGTGTGCATCAATTGTTGTAATTGCAATTAGTTTTTTAAATTACGCATTAAGTTCACTAGATTAGCATCATCACCTATTCACCCCTCCTCTAGGTGATTTTCAATTGGTATCAGAGCGTTTTGAAAAACACTTCAGAAAATGAGAGAGAATTTCAGCACAAAAACCAAAAACAAAATCTCTTTTGAATGCCTTAAACTTTTGAAACTTTTGTAAACTTTTATTGTTGTTGAATCTCTCCCTAAGCACCCCTATTTATAGGAGAGGGCTAGGGATTAAGGAATAAACCCACTTAATGCTAATTAGAAAGTATTAGGTTCAGAAAATATCATTTAAACACTTTTAGGAAAGAAAAAGACAAAAATAAAATAAGTTTAAAAAGTAGCCGTTACTGTTGAAACGACTCTCTCGGTCGACCGGTCGGTCGACCGGGGTTCAAATAAAAGAGCCGTTGCAGGCTCGCGGTCGACCGCTTGGTCGACTGAGCACAAACAGAGAGCAACTGCACTTCAGTCGGCCGACAGCTCGGTCGACCAAAGGGCTCCGGTCGACCGGGCGGTCGACCGGTAAACGTGCACACATGCACGCACCCAACAGCCAAAAATCCGTTCGACCGGGGTGGTCGACCGAATTGACCTGACATAGTGTCGGTTGACCGGTCGGTCGACCGGCTCAGGCCAAAAACAGAAACTGAAACAGAATTTTGAGGAGATTTTGATATCTAACAAAATAGTTTTGAATTGAACTATGTATAATATACAAAATTGAGTTTATAATCAAAAGGCTTTGTATTAAAATATTTTATATATATTTATAGGGAATATTTCTAGGAAATACATGTGCGCAAAAACGTGTGTATTGGAATATAGAGCTTCAAACCTATTCACTATTCTTTGATAAAACTATAAAACTAAAAACAAATCTAATGAGGTCTTCTTAAGCCAAAAACATCCTCGAAGCCGAGGGGGACTCATATTGGTTGCTAGCCATGCAAGAGGAACTCAATCAATTTGAGCGCAACCAAGTTTGGCACCTTGTTCCTAGGCCTCACGATAGACCAATAATTGGTACTATGTGGATCTTTAGGAACAAGATGGATGAGTCCGGAAATGTCATTAGGAATAAAGCTAGGTTAGTGGCCCAAGGTTACACTCAAGTTGAGGGAATTCACTTTGAGGAGACCTTTGCACCCGTAGCACAGCTTGAAGCCATACGGATGACACTAGCTTTTGCTTCTTTTAAAAATTTTAAACTTTTTCAAATGGATGTAAAAAGTGCATTTTTGAATGGTTTTATTAATGAAGAAGTTCATGTTGAACAACCTCCCGATTTTGTTGATCATATTCATCCCAATTTTGTTTTTAAACTTGATAAAGCTTTGTATGGATTGAAACAAGCTCCAAGAGCTTGGTATGAAAGGCTTTCTAGTTTTCTCATTTCAAATGATTTTGTTAAAGGCAAAGTAGACACAACATTATTCACTAAGCATGTTGATAATGACTTTTTAATTGTGCAAATTTATGTGGATGATATAATTTTTGGTTCTACTAATGAGTTTTTATGCAAGGAATTTGAAAAGGTTATGCAATGTGAGTATGAAATGTCTTCCATGGGTGAATTGAATTTCTCTCTTGGACTCCAAATCATGCAATTGCAAGATGGGAACTTCATATGTCAAGCCAAGTATGCAAAGGAACTCGTAAAGAAGTCTGAACTTGATGGCTCAAAAGTTTGCAACACTCCCATGGCAACTACAACCAAGCTTGATAAGGATGACCAAGGTAAATGTGTGGATATTAAGTTATATAGAAGCATGATAGGAAGTTTGCTGTATTTGACGCAAGTAGGCCGGACATCATGTTTAGTGTGTGTCTTTGTGCTAGATTCCAATCGTGCCCTAAAGAGTCCCATCTTATTGCGGTAAAACGCATCATTCGTTATATTAAGGGCACAATTGGAATGGGTCTTTGGTATCTGAAAATCGGAGATTTCTCAATGACGAGTTATTCGGATGCCGACTATGCAGGTTGTAGAGTAGATAGAAAGAGTACTAGTGGGACATGTCAATTTCTTGGTAATTGTCTTGTTTCATGGTCCTCTAGGAAACAAAATTCGTAGCTCTCTCAACCGCTGAGGCGGAGTATGTTTCCGCGGGGGCTTGTTGTGCACAAGTCCTTGGATGAAACATACTCTCCTTGATTATGATTTGCATTTTGACCATATAAAAATATTTTGTGATAATACTAGTACTGTACATATGACAAAGAATGCAAATCAACATTGTAAGACCAAGCACATTGAGATTAGATATCACTTTCTTAGAGATCATTTTGAGAAAGGTGATATAGATATTGATTATGTTTCCACGGATTTGCAACTTACCGATATTTTCACTAAACCACTTGATTTTGCTAGATTTTCCTTTATTTGTGGTGAACTTAATGTTTGTGTTATTGAATAAAAATATTTTTTTAACCCTTTTTTATGTATGACAAAAAGGGGGAGAATGAGTTTTTATATGGAAATATAAGTTTATATGGTTTTGGGTCCATATAAGTTTATATGCTTTTGTTTTTTGAGTGTATATGCTTTTGGTTTTTATGAAGTGTTTTTATGAATTATTGTATTTTAGTTTAAGTGTCTTTTGCAAGAGTTTTATGTCTCATGGTTTTTAGTCTCATAGTTTTTGCTTGCAATTCACCTCTCTTTAATTTGTTTTATATAGCATAATTTGAGGGGGAGCTTTCACCTCCCCTATTTTTGATTCATAGCCTATTTGTTTTGTCATCATCAAAAAGGGGGAGATTGTTGGCTCAAAAGGTTACACTCTCCAATTGTTTAGAGTTTTGATGATAACAAAACAAATAAGAGCTATTTGGTACTAATAAGTTTGTTCAAAATAAGTTTCAGGTTAGTACCATATTTGGAGGCCATTACTTAGCATTTGCAAGAATTTCTAGGTTCATGGAGCATACAAGACAAATGGCATAGCAAGGAAGGAACATAGAAGAGAAGGCTCTAGCAAGGCATTGCATGGCTCTAGACTTGCAAAAGCTAAGCAATGGCCTCCAAATATGGTACTAACCTGAAACTTATCTTGAATAAACTTATTAGTACAAAATAGCTCTTATTTGTTTTGTTATCATCAAAACTCTAAACAATTGGAGAGTGTAACCTTTTGGGCCAACATATATGACATCAATGTATATGGATGAAACCATATAAAACTTGTTTTGATTCTATCTATTCATGAAAATGATAAATGTATACATAAAAATCCAAACGGTTAAACTAAAACCAAAGCTATTGAACTTTTGTGTGTGTGTGAACTTGAGCATATCAAAACTAACTATCCTTAAACAAGATCTATACAAAAATAAAACTAAGCAAACCGAAGTCTTCTTGTCGATCTCTATCTCCAGGCTGACTTGATTTAGATTTGATCCACAGGAGCAAGATGCGATCGTTGCGATGTTAGCTCTTAAATCAATACTTATTTGCTTCAATACTTTGACTGTGAATCTCTTGTTAAAGTTAAATTTTTATTAAGATCTTAATCAATAACTGAAACTTAACACAAAATTATTAGCAAACTAACCTTCATAAATTAGTTATCATCAAAACCAAGGTGAAAGGCCTCTAGGCCAACAATATTGAGGACAATGCATGACATAGGTGTGGGGGAGGGTTCTAACATAATATAGGTTTTCTTTTTATTTAAATTTTTTTAACATTTTCTTGGCTTTTAAAACTTTTTGAAAAGAGAAACAATACTTTGACCTATTTTTTGTAAGAAAGTAAGTTAATTTTAAGGAATAGGCGAATCATAATTAGGATTTCTTATACTTGGTCAAAATAAGATTGTTTGTTTGATTTCTATCATTAGAACGAAATTTGAAAAAGTAATTTAGTCTTGATTTTTATCTTGGTGAAATATGCATCCTTTATACACTTGCACATTTAGGGTTCAAAAATAAAGATTTTTATGCCTTATTAAAAAATATATATTTTTTAAAAATTCACTGATTAAGCTGGGTATTTGCGTCTCATAAAGCCTAAGTATTCATGTCTAATAGTGATCCATCTTATAAATAAAAACCCTTAATTTTGTGGCCTTATTTGCTCGAGTACTTAAACCTTGGGGTGTTTTCTCACCCAGTGTCCTAAGACCGTCCAGTTTGGAATCTCCCACTAAAAGCTCGTTACATAGTCAGATTAGAAAGCCTAAAAGAATTGAGAGATAATTCCACCAAAAATATAAAAAAAGGCATAAGAGTTTGAGTTAAAGAACTCCTAGTCAAAATTTCACGGTTACGTAGGTGCATATGACTTAGGGTAAATTAATAGATTAGATGATAAATATATTTTGACTTCTTACCTTGATTGATAATAAGTTTTTAAATAGAGATTAATTTTAAGAATGAAAAATTCAGTTTGTCTATAACTTGTAGATTAGTTGAACATAATACATCAAATATTTTCTCTCTTTTTCAAAATGCTTTTTGAAAATACTAACACTTTATTTCTCTTTCTTTATACATTTTTTGGGTATAGTTCACTAGAAATCTTCTCGAGACAAAATATGTCCTTTATGTTTGCCCAAAGGCCTATCACTCTAGTTTTGATGATGATCAACTCATGTAGTTATGCTACTAATGATCTTGTGTTTAATTAGTTTTAGATTTGTGATCAAGATCTTAGTAGGTGTGTAGCTTCGACAAAGGATTTAAAGACAAGTTTTGGAGCTAGCACGGTTTGATTCAAGAGCCTATGCATCAAGACCACATCAAGTACTCAAGAGGAGTCTAGCTCTTTGGATCAAGTTTGGACCAAGTCAAGAAGGAGGAGGAGACTTCAAATGAAGACCTTCAAGATCAAGACTTGTGTCTAGGTTTGTTTTTATAAGATTTTGTTTTTAGATAAAATGTAAAGGATAGAATAGTTGGTGGATTGCTTAAGTATATCTTACACACACACACTCTCTTGATTTAGATGAGTTTTCATAAAAGAATTTTATTTTGGAAAAATACAAAAGAGTTTTTCATTTTAGAAAAATACCGGTTTGGTTTTTGGAATTCAAAGTATATATGTTTTAACCAAAACCAAATTTAGAGCTTAATGTCAAAAACATAGATATTTCATCATGTATGTGTAGTGGATCATATCGATACACTCTATGCTTTAAAAGAGTTTAAAATATCTTGTTTTTGTATTTGGAGAAGTTTTGAAAAAACCAATTTTGGAAAAATACAGTTTTCGTTTTTAGCCAAAATTTTCAAGTTACAAAAATAGTTCAAATTGTTTGTAACATGTCTTGATTTTGCTCAAGCATGTTTGATTATAAAGTATAATGTTAAAACTATTTTTGTAGATTTTTCATAATTTTATGAGATTTTATTTTAGCAAAAATGACCAAGTTTTTGATCCCTAAAATGTTCTGTTCTGGCTTCTGCCGGTCGACCAGACCGGTCGACCGAGCTTGAAGTCGGTTGACTGGGACGGTCGGCCAACGTGCACAAATGTGCACGCCAACACTACTGGAGGGCCGGTCGACCGCAGAGAGCTTCTGCTCTCTGGAAAGGCCCGGTCGACCGGCCCGGTCGACCGGCAGAGAACTTTGTTCTCTGTTCCAGGCAGCTGTCGACCGGGCCTGTCGACCGCCCCAACGGTCAGATTTCTGAACATTGATGCCCCAACGGGCAGATTTCTGAACGTTGGCGGTCGACCGGGCCGGTCGACCGCCAGCTGCCTGGGCTGTAAAAATGCCTAACGGCTAGTTTTTTCTAGCCCTATTTAAAGGGGCCTTTTGGGGCTGTTTTCTCCAAGATTTTCAAGTGAATTTTGCACCAGTTTTTCCTACTCTATTAAGAGGTTTTCTTCACTTGTTTTAGAGCCAATATTTCCAATTAAAAGGGGAGTTTATCAAGAGTGATTTCAAAGTGATGTTCTTGAGTTTTCCTCCACCATTTCAATCCTAGTTTTCTCACACAAACACTTGAGCTATGCATTGCTATATCTCCCTATAGGGATATTTGTTGTGGGAGGATTTTAGGTGATCAAAGTGTTGTGATCACTAAAGTTCATCTTTATACTTTGAGGAGGCGGACTTACGGGTTCGCGGTGCTTCGAGTTCGTGTGTGAACTCTTTGTTTGAGGTGCGGCCTCGGCGAGCTAGTGGGCTTGCGGTGTGTACGGAATTAGAGAGTCCAAGGAGTTCAAGTGTGAACTCACCTTGTAGGTGTTGCGGCACTGAGTGATCCGGTGGGATCGATTTTAGTGGAAATCCTTCATAGTGTTGAAGGCGGCGACGTAGAGCAAGTGTGCTCGAACCTCAAAACAAATCTCCCGTGTTTGCGATTGCTCACTCTCTATCTCTTACTTTTGTCTTTATATCTTGCATACTATTATTGTTTTTATCTTTATATGCATGATATATTGTGTGCTTATTGATATATGCTAGGGGATTATTTGTTAACACTTGTATTCAATCAAGAGAGCCAACACGGCACCTCAACTCTTATTTAGAGGAATCTTGAGGAGTTAGTCCAGAGCCCTTCACGGGCAATTCGGCTACACTCTTGTGTTATACTTGGTGTTTAGTTTAAATAGTTTTGATTTGCATAATAAGTTTTTAATTCCGCATTATTGACCTTTAGATTAGCTCATCACCTATTCACCCCCCTCTAGGTGACTTGCAGTTGGTAAAAGAGCCAAGTGCTCTTGATTTGGGTCTTACAACCTAGAGTTAAAGATCCTCATTTATAGGTAATCACAATATTTATTTACACGCACCATGGATTTCATGTCACCTCCCACTTTTGACATTCTTAACATCCAAACTTGGAAGGTTAAGATGTCTTTGCACCTTAAAGGCCTAGGTATTCATGTTTATCTTGCTACAATTAAAGATTCATATAACAATAGCAAGTATATTGAGGCTAACTCAAAAGCCATTCATGCTTTGAAGTGTACCCTAAATGATGAATATTTATCTAGGGTATCTAACATTAATTCGGCTTTTGTAGTGTGGAACACCATGATCCCCCTTGGCGAAAAAGAATAATATTATGCGGGAAGCGATTCGGATGTTGAAAGTGACACCTCCAACGTGTGCTACATAGTCCAAGGGGATAACCCCCTTGAGGTAACTACCGAATCCGAGATAGAAGAGGATATTGAAATGCCTTATAATTAACTTGCATTATTTTGTCAACAACTCTTAGAAAAATATGAATTACTTAAAAAGGATAACAAGAATTTGAAAAAGAATTTTGATTGCATGTTAAAAGAAAATGATTCTTTTAAAAATAAAGTTACATACATTGAAAAAGAAAATGAAAGTTTGAAAAATGAAAATGTTTCCTTGCTTTCTAAATTGAATGATCTTTATGAAGGAAATGCTACTTTGAAAAATAAAATTGTTTTGGTGGAAAAACAAAAAAAAGTTGCTTTAAATGAAAACAACTCTTTAAAAAGAAAAATTGCTGAAAAAGAAAAAGTAAATGTTTCTAAAAGGAAAAAGACTATTGATCATGCTCTTCATGCCACAACCATTGATAAAAATGAAGTTAAATTTTTAAAAAATAAAATAAATTGTTTGAGCTCAACTTTGAGCACATGTGCATTTAATCACTCTAGATTGGAGTCTTTGTTTTCAAAGAAACAAGCTCCACATGTTCATGCACAACACCCTCATCATGCATATGCACATTTTGCACGCCACGATCACCCTCACACTCATATGCATCCTAGAGTGTACAAATGTACACATTGTGGCTGCAAAGGCCATCTAGCAAAATTTTGTTATGATAAGATAAATACTTTAAATTTTGCTAAGAAAAATGTTTAGGTTCCATTAGATGCTAACGCCCGTAGACCAAAAGAAAATGGGTACCAAAATCCCCACCTTTTGTATTTGATGTAGGTGCGGGCCCTCACTAAACGTGAGAGGGATGGTGCCTTGGTAGTGGATGTATGGACTTTATGGACACACATTTGATGCACCGCTATCAAGGAGGTTTGGTGGGACAGCCACCAGGTTTTGGAGATTTAGAGTATAGTTCTTTACTTTGGTAACTGTCTGTAAACTCTTACTTTAGTTTACATGCTTTTCATTGATAATTTTTTTTTTTAGCATGTTCATTTGTTTTGTGCTTCATGTGGTAAATACTAATTTAAATGTAGTTTTTATTAAAACTTGGATATATATATGTACAAGTAGTGAGCAACAAATTGATTCATATATGTTTGCACTTCATTGTTCATTTGTACTCACTATATGCACATGTATAGCCTAGTTTTGATGATTCACTTATTTACACTTGTTTTGCCAATTTTCATGTTTTACTTCATGTATATGTATTTTGTATTCACAACTAATAAATATACATGTATACCCCTTGAGTCATTTGCCTTCATGCAATTTATATTATGGACTCTTTTTATGTTGGGATATGTATGCATATTGTTAGTTTTGGATAAATCATACACATACCTAGAAGTTTATTTTTAAAAAAAATGAATTTTTATGATTTTCATCTTTAATTGAAAAATGAATGATTTTTGTTTGATAAAATAATATTCATGTTTGTTTTAAGCATAATTGACTACTTTCATGAAAATACTACTTACATGATTATTGATCACTCACACTTCATTTGTTTATTCATGACTCTGTTTCATGATCATTTTGAGCTTTATGGACCTTGAGTGTTGAATTTTGGGTTTTTAATATGCTTCATGATATACATATGATTTGGTTTCATGTTTTTGAAGGATCTTTAACTAGTTTTTTCAAAAATTATTTTAACTAGTTATTGTTCCTCATTTGGTAGTGATTTTCAATGCTAAAAATATTTTTCAAACCCTATTTTTTGAAAACCCCTACCAACACCGTTATGGGTGGACGGATGGGCGATTATGCCTTGTAAGCATTATTGAAAATCCTTTACCTTGTGCATAAAAGGGTGGTAGGTTATGAGTTATATACTTGATCTCAATTAGTATTTTCATTTTGTATATACTCATATTTTGTTTCCTATATAAGTATGCTTCATTTCAAATAATATCAATTCCTATTGGCATTGCCTTTTTCATACATATATATGTTTTGGAACTCAAGCACAAACAAATGCATATTTTTTATACTTGAGTTAAAATCGATTTACATATTTAAAGCACAAAGCTTGTTTATGCTAAGCTTAATTCAAATCTTGTTTTATAGTTGATTTCTCAATTGATATTTTAATAAGCTTATGCATTATTTTTTAAAATTAATATTTTTATTGGTATCAAAAATATGCAATAATTTTCAATTGGTATCAATATGATTCTATTTTGATTAAAATTCAAAATTTGTAATGTTTATTTACAATAATTGGTATCTTAAAATTTGATTACAAATGCTTGTGGTAGCTTAAAATTTTTTTTTATATGATATCTTAAAATTTGATTTACTAAGATATCTCAAAATTCGTTTTCATTGAGAAAATTCAAAATTTTGTTTTAATATGAAATTTTGAAAATTAAAAATGTTTTGATTTATATTGCCTATATGCAAGGAGAGCTTAACATCTCTTCTACATATAAATTCATGTTGAGTGAATCTTATATTGAGGAGCTTGACAACTCTTCTTTATGCGGTACACGTGTGTAGGGGGAGCTTCACATCTTCTCTTATGTATTGCATATTATGTGTTATGTGAATTAGGGTGTGTCATCCTTTCTTCATGTAATGCATGTATGTAGGGAAGTTAACTTAGCGTCTTCCTCTTCATGAATGTATATCACATATATTCTCTTTTATTGATTTGTTTAATGTCACTCCTTTGTTGATTTTTTGCTTTTGACAAAAAGGGGGAGAACACTTTTTTGTTTTTACTTTAACCCCTTTGTTGATGATTGACAAAAAGGGGTAGAAGTATTTGGTATAAATATGCATGTTTTCCTTACTTTATTCATAAAGGGGGAGAAGCATTTATGTTTATGCATATATGTTTTTGTTTTGCAAATAGGAGAAAAAGTATTTGATGAGTTTTATGCTTGATTGGCATGTTTATCTCCTTCTATTTGCATACATATTTATGAGCTTTATTGCATATTTATTTGTTTATTGTTATGCATGAGTTAAGGGAGAGCTTCTTTGAAGCTTTACTTTAATCCATGCATATATAACTCATGAGTTTTGTCATCATCAAAAAGGGGGAGATTGTTGGCCCAAAGGCCTATCACTCTAGTTTTGATGATGATCAACTCATGTAGTTATGCTACTAATGATCTTGTGTTTAATTAGTTTCAGATTTGTGATCAAGATCTTAGTAGGTGTGTCGCTTCAACAAAGGATTTAAAGAAAAGTTTTGGAGTTAGCACAGTTTGATTTAAGAGCCTATGCATCAAGACCACATCAAGTACTCAAGAGGAGTCTAGCTCTTTGGATCAAGTTTGGACCAAGTCAAGAAGGACGAGAAGAATTCAAGTGAAGACCTTCAAGATCAAGACTTGTGTCTAGGTTTGTTTTTATAAGATTTTATTTTTAGATAAAATGTAAAGGATAGAATAGTTGGTGGATTGCTCAAGTATATCTTACACACACACTCTCTTGATTTAGATGAGTTTTCATAAAAGAATTTTATTTTTAAAAAATACAAAAGTGTTTTTCATTTTAGAAAAATACCGGTTTAGTTTTTGGAATTCAAAGTATATATGTTTTAACCAAAACCAAATTTAGAGCTTAATGTCAAAAACATAGATATTTCATCATGTATGTGTAGTGGATCATATCGATACACTCTATGCTTTAAAAGAGTTTAAAATATCTTATTTTTGTATTTGGAGAAGTTTTGAAAAAATCAATTTTGGAAAAATACAGTTTTCGTTTTTAGCCAAAATTTCTAAGTTACAAAAATAGTTCAAATTGTTTGACATGTCTTGATTTTTCTCAAGCATGTTTGATTATCAAAGTTTAATGTTAAAACTATTTTTGTAGATTTTTCATAATTTTATGGGATTTTATTTTAGAAAAAATGACCAAGTTTTTATCCCTAAAATGTTCTGTTCTGGCTTCTGCCGGTCGACCGGACCGGTCGACCGAGCTTGAAGTCGGTCGACCGGGACGGTCGACCGACGTGCACAAACGTGCACGCCAAGACTGTTGGAGGGCCGGTCGACCGACCTCGGTCGACCGCAGAGAGCTTCTGCTCTGTGGAAAGCCCCGGTCGACCGGGCCGGTCGGCCGGCAAAGAACTTTGTTCTCTGTTCCAGGCAGCGGTCGACCGGGCCAGTCGACCGACGCCCCAACGGTCAGATTTCTGACCGTTGGCGGTCGACCGTGCCGGTCGACCACCAGCCGCCTGGGCTGAAAAAATGCCCAACGACTAGTTTTTTCTAGCCCTATTTAAAGGGGGCTTTTGGGGCTGTTTTCTCTAAGATTTTCAAGTGGATTTTGCATCAGTTTTTCCTACTTTATTAAGAGGTTTTCTCCATTTGTTTTAGAGCCAACATTTCCAATTAAAAGGGGAGTTTATCAAAAGTGATTTCAAAGTGATTTTCTTGAGTTTTCCTCCACCATTTCAATCCTAGTTTTCTCACACAAACACTTAAGCTATCCATTGTTATATCTACCTATAGGGATATTTATTGTGAGAGGATTTTAGGTGATCAAAGTGTTGTGATCACCAAAGTTCATCTTTGTACTTTGAGGAGGCGGACTTGCGAGTTCGCGGTGTTTCGAGTTCGTGTGTGAACTCTTTGTTTGAGGTGCGGCCTCGGCGAGCTATTGGGCTTGCGGTGTGAATGGGACTAGAGAGTCCAAGGAGTTCAAGTGTGAACTCACCTTGTAGGTGTTGTGGCACCAAGTGATCCGGTGGGATCGATTTTAGTGGAAATCCTTCATAGTGTTGAAGGCGGGAACGTAGAGCAAGTGTGCTCGAACCTCGAAACAAATCTCCCGTGTTTGTAATTGCTCACTCCCTATCTCTTACTTTTCTCTTTATATCTTGCATACTATTATTATCTTTATTTTTATATGCGTGATATCTTGCATACAAATCTCCCGACCGACGCCCTAACGGTCAGATTTCTGACCGTTGGCGGTCGACCGGGGTGGTCGACCGCCGGTCGCCTGGGCTGAAAAAATGCCCAACGACTAGTTTTTTCTAGCCGTATTTAAAGGGGGCTTTTGGGGCTGTTTTCTCTATGATTTTCAAGTGAATTTTGCACCAGTTTTTCCTACTCTATTAAGAGGTTTTTCCCACTTGTTTTAGAGCCAATATTTCCAATTAAAAGGGGAGTTTATCAAGAGTGATTTCAAAGTGATTTTCTTGAGTTTTCCTCCACCATTTCAATCCTAGTTTTCTCACACAAACACTTGAGCTATCCATTGCTATATCTACCTATAGGGATATTTGTTATGAGAGAATTTTAGGTGATCAAAGTGTTGTGATCACCAAAATTCGTCTTTGCACTTTGAGGAGGCAGACTTGCGGGTTCACGGTGTTTTGAGTTCGTGTGTGAACTCTTTGTTTGAGGTGCGGTCTCGACGAGCTAGTGGGCTTGCAGTGTGTACGGGACTAGAGAGTCTAAGGAGTTCAAGTGTGAACTCACCTTGTAGGTGTTGTGGCACTAAGTGATCCGGTGGATCGATTTTAGTGGAAATCCTTCATAGTGTTGAAGGCGAGGACGTAGAGCAAGTGTGCTCGAACCTCGAAATAAATCTCCCGTGTTTGCAATTTCTCACTCTCTATCTCTTACTTTTGTCTTTATATCTTGCATACTATTATTGTATTTATCTTTATATACCTGATATATTGTGTGCTTATTGATATATGGTTGGGGATTGTTTGCTAACACTTGTATTCAACCAAGAGAGCCAACGCGGCACCCCAACTCTTATTTAGAGGAATCTTGAGGAGTTAGTCCAGAGCCCTTCACAGGGAATTCGGCTACACTCTTGTGTTATACTTGGTGTTTAGTTTAAATAGTTTTGATTTGCATAATAAGTTTTTATTTCCACATTATTGATCTTTAGATTAGCTCATCACCTATTCACCCCCCCTATAGGTGACTTACACTTTAGGGGTAACCTAAATATTTAACAGCTTGTTGCAAATGCTAAATGCAATCGTGATTCCTACTAAAGTGAGTTAGACTAGGTTAGTTCTATTTTACATTTTACTTGTTTTGCTCGATGACTAGCAAAAGATAGGTGTAGGGGTGTGATCAGTCACTGATATTGCATATTTGTCATTATATTCCCATATTTAATTTTTAATAAACTTTGCTATTTAAATATCTTTTTATCTAATTATTTGTAGAGCCTTTAACAAGAGAGAAGGAAGAGAAAACAAGCCCAAAGCCTATCTAAATTCTGATTTTATTCATAATTAATTTAAATCAAGGATCAGGGCAAATCAGAGAAGATAAAACCAGTTGAAAATCAGCTAAATCAGATCTTTTATAAAACAAGTAGGTTAAAGCTAAAGATTAACACTGATACCATCAAATCCATAGCTCAAATCAAGAAACTTGTTGGAGATACTGACGAATCATCAAAACTGGAAGTTGCACATCTCGGGTGTAGCCACTTGGCTATATCCAGCGCGCGAAAACATAGCCAAAGCCACATTTTCATAGTTATTCAGTTGAGATACGGGGAGCGTTTGCTTCCCAAATCTTCAGACGCTCTCCCCCTTCTGCATTTTGCTATAAATACCTTAAACTTTCAGCATACAGAGGAATTCAGTAGAGAACATAGGCTAGGCTATTCTATAGTTTGTAATTTAGGTGTTTAGTTTTTTATATAATTTTTTTCTTTATGTAACTGAGAGGATAGGAAAGTTTCATGCGGAATGAGAGTTGAATTTGTACTGAGGTTGACACCGATGTAAGTTCTTTTTTTTTATTGTTATTTGAATCAAATCAAATTTACGTTTTCATGTTCTTCTTTCTTTTCTTCTTCTCTTACTCTTTTTCTATCAGTTTTTGATAATAATCCAAATGAAACCTATAGTATTGAACAGCCCTTGCCATTGCAAGTGCCCTTGATGTCTTTGGTGATGAATAACCATTTGTCATTTATTTTCTGCTTTCATTTAAGTTCATAGATTAAGTCTGAGAATAGAGAATATCCTATTTTCCATGCTTTGGTCGCCTTCAAGGTAAGTCTTTGTCAAGCATTCAAGGTAAGTCATCAACCAGAAGAGGTAGGTAAGTTCTTTTAGGTTTTCTTTCTTTATATTAATTTTTAATTTAGATCACCATCATCACCAACTCTCAATTCTATTCACTATTTTCACTTTTTTGTACAAAATTATTTTCTATTTTCTCCACCTTCTCAATATACCACTTTCTTCTTAACTTAATAAAAGATTATTTTTTTCTTTTCCTTACTAGAACAAGAGAAGAACTTTTAACCATCTTTAGTGAACTAAAAGAGAACTTATTAAAAGCTTCTATCGTTAGTCCCTCCTTATAGATCACGACTCCATAGCCACTTACCATCGCGGTAGTATTAAGTACCTAGCACTATCTATTACCAATTTTGAAATTTTTTATTTTCTGTGTGGAGGTTTAAACTCGATCAATAAGATAAGATAATCTTGATTTAAAATTCAAATCAAGATTGATCTGGATCTTGTTAGTTGTTATTGAATTACAACTCTATCTCCTAATCACTATATAAACCCATGAGACTTAAATATGGGTAAAATTTTCTTCCAGCAGAGAAAGGGGAGTCCTAAAAATGTCTCACTTAATTGCGGTAAAACACATTATTAGATAACTCAAGGGCAATATTTGAATGGGCTTGTGGTATCCAAAAACTAGACAATTTCCTATGATGAGTTATTTGGACGCCGACTATGCCGGTGGTAGAGTGGATAGGAAGAGCACTAGTGGTACTTATCAATTTCTAAGAAATTATTTTGTTTCATGGTCTTTTAAAAAATAAAATTCAGTAGTCCTCTCAACCGTCGAAGCAAAGTACGGTCGGGGCTTGTTGTGCACAAGTTCTATGGATGAAATATATTCTCCTTGACTATGATTTACATTATGATCATATTAAAATATTTTGTCATAATAATAGTACCTTTCATATGACCAAAAATGCAAATTAATATAGCAAGATCAAGCACATAGATATTCGATATCACTTTCTTAGAGATCACTATGAGAAAGACGGTATTGAAATTGATTATATTTCCACCGATTTTCAACTTACGGATATTTTTACTAAACCACTAGATTATAATTGATTTTTATTCTTTTGTAGTAAGTTAAATGTTTGTATTATGGATTCATAAGTTTTGAAAATGTTTCCTTTTTTTTATTTTTTTCAAATTTATATCTCTTTTATGTTGATATCTCTACCCTTTTTGATACATGACAAAAAGGGGGAGAGATATTTCCGTTATTAAGTTGTTTTAGTATTCTATATTCATTCTCTTTACCATGCTTATATATGGTTGGAGAAAGGAGGGTTGGAAGGATGGTAGGCTATATATGCTATTATTCCATATTGATATCATTTTTATATGCATATATGTGTGACTTACTTATATTGTCAAATTCATTTAAAATCATAAAGTTTTCTTGTACTTGATAGATAGCACAACTTGAGGGGGAGCTTTTCAAGCTCTTTCATATCTTTTATCTTAAATAACTCACTTGTTTTGTCATCATCAAAAAGGAGAGATTGTTGGCCCAAAATTACAATCACCCGGTTTTATGGTTTTGAGATAACAAAACATATATAATTATTTGTACTTATCAAGTTTAAGTGTTTAAGTTTATCTCAGGGTTCTTAAAATTCTGGGAGCTTTCTTCCTCTAAAGGAAGGTGTTGGAGACTCAAGAAGATTCAAACATGGAATCAAAGCTCAAAAGCACTCAACATCGCTAATGGAGAAGCCCAGTTGAAGATCTTCTAGTCACCTAGAGCCTTATAAGATATTAGTTTGTTAAATTATAGAATATAGTAGTAATGCTCAAGAAGTCACACACACAAAATACACGATTTTGAAAAATACAAGTTTTAGTAGTATTGGTATTTTACATGTTTTGTTTTGATACATGTCTCATAATTTTTCTAAAATTTTATAAAAAGTTTAGAACATGTATTTCATCACCTATACATTGCTACATTACATTTAAAACAATACAAAATATTTTGAAAATTATTTGATATTCATTCCATACATAAAAACTGTTTCAGGCCAGAACGTTCGACCGCCCGGTTGACTGGTGCCCATTTCAGGCCAGACCGATCGACCCGGCGTTTGTCCGGGCCTTTGGCCAGGAGTATGCACATTTGTCCATGTTGTCAATCGACCAACCGATCAACCGCCAACCCTTGCGGTCGATCGTTTGATCAACTGACTGAGAGACCCTAACTCTCAGTTGGGGTCGGTCGACCGACAGTTTAAATATTTCTTTTAAAATACCGAGAAGTCGACTGCCCAGTCGACTAATGCCAATGGCTCTTTTCTGAATGACCTGTCAGTAGGGCAGTCAACCGACAGGCTGCCAGATGGCCATAACGGCTAGTTTTTGAATTTGTTTTATTTTTAGTGAATTCTAACAGGCATTTTTGGTTTCTAAGTGTCTAAACACACCCCAAATGACCTGGTATGATTTATAAATAATATTTATTTATTGCTTATATATATGGGTCATGGTTTTGGTTGTAAAAAGAATACACAAGTTTACATGTTGTCATGTTTGTTTCAAAAGAGAAAAGTTTTTCTAGCATTCAATCCCAAGTTCTTTCTTTCCAAAGATATTTTCAGTTGGTTTTAAAATTCCTCTATTCTTTCTAACTGAATTTTTTCTCTCACTTAACTTCTTGAGAAACACCTCATATTCTACTCTATAGGAAGTTATAAGAGAGAGTATTTGTGATCTTGTTAGATCACTAAGTGCTTTGTAAGCTCAATTGGCTTTGTGCTACCTCTTGTGTAGAGAGTTGAGTTGGTGGAGTTGTGTACTCCGGTCTTATATAGACCAGGTTGTAATTTCTTTATATAAGGTGCCTTGGTGGAAGATCCTTTAGAGGATAGTGAAATCCTTCATAGTGGTGAAGGCGAAGACGTAAAGCAGTGACTCCAACCTTGAAACAAATTTCTTTATATTTGCGATTGCTTATGTCTTGCTCTTTCTATTGTCTTTCTTTTTCATACTTGTGTAATTGTTCATCTTGTATTCTATACATCATTTTCATTAACGGTCTATACTCATCTCAACAACGAGGAAATTGAGCACCTCAACTCATTATCTAGAGGAATCAAAGAGAAGGAATTCTAAAGCCCTTCACGGGGAATTTGACTTCAATTCTTGTTTTGAGTGACCATTTGCATAATTCATCAGAAGTAGTTTTAAAATTGCATTTGATTAGCAAAATACCTATTCACCCCCCTCTAGGTGTATTTCACAGTCCTTGGTGTATTTCTGACCCAATGCCCTAAAACTGTCCGGTTTGGGAGTCACTGACTAAGGTTCGTTTCATGGGCGAATTAGAAAGCCTAATAGAGCTAAGGGATATTACCAACATAAATGTAAAATAATAATATAAGGCATAAAATTAGAGTTGAAAAATCTTGAATTAAATTTTCATGGTTAAAAGGTGCATATGACTTAGTAAAATAGTAGACTTGATGAGAAATACAATTTTAATCCTTTCCTTGATTGAAAACAAGTTTTTAAACAGAGACTAAGTTTAGAAATGACTAAGTCTTGATAATCCTATGACTTATAGATTACTTGAATTACATTAATACTTCAAATGATTTTTTCCTTCAAAATGCGTTTTCTAAAATGCTAACACTTTGTTTTTCTTTCTTTATAGATTTTATGGATGCAATCCACTAAAAACTCTCATAAGATAAAACTCATTCCCTAAGGGTAACCTAGAGGTTTAACAGCTTGCTACATATGCTAAGTGCAATCGTGATTCCTACAAAAGTGAGTTAGGTTAGGCCAGTTTTTCTCTTTGTTGTGCTCGAGGAAGAGCAGAAGATAGGTATGCGGGTGTGTTTGGACACATATATTACATAATTGTTACTAAATTTCTACATTTATTCTGTAATAATTCCTACAACTCACTTGTCTTAAGGTTTAAATTCATGCAGGATATGATTGAGAGAAGATAAGCACAAATCCTATCCAATTAAATCCAAAAGTTCAAATCAATAAGGATCGATTCAAATTCAGAGGATCTAGAAGTAATCTTATTTGAAGATTGGATATATCAGATGCGATAATATCATCAAAATTCAAAGAAAAATGGATTAAAAAGAAGATCCTATCGTTTTCGCTGAGGATAAAAGGATGTATCATCAAAATCCAGAGCAAATATTCAAAATCTAAGACGATAAAATGATAGGACGAAGATCAACTGAGGAGCGCCCCCAGACCTTGACCCAATGGCCCAGATCTTGCCACAAAAACACTACAAAAATTTTGTTTCTGCTACTAGCTTTTCAAATCTAAGGGAATGAATAGCAGCAGAGAGCTTTAGTTTAGTTTAGTCTAGATTTTTATTTCTTTTTTAATGTATTTTTTATTTTATTTTAGGTTGAGAGAGTTACATGAGAGAAGAAGAAGAAGAATTATAATTAGAGTGACACTGATGTAATTCTTCATCATGAGAGAATTGTATTGAAGTGACATCAATAGAGTTTTTCTACTTTTCTTCATTGTACTCGATCTAACCAAGCACCGCGTTCAAGTTACTCTTTCTATCTGTTTACTTTATTTCACGCTGAGGTAAATCTTCAATATGATGCAACGGTAGAGCTAAGTATTCTTTTTATTTCTTCTCATTCATTAGTTTAGAATTCCGTTCCAAAATTAATATTCTCCTCTTTATTTAGTTTTTTCTTTTCTTTTGAAAATAAAATAATAACAACACTACCATCTCTTCTTCTATCATCTTCTTCTTAACTTATCCTAACTTTATTTGTTTTCTTTTACAAAAACTGAGAAGGACTTTTAAACTCATTTTTATAAACTTAAAAGAAGGAACTTACACAACACTTCCATCGCTGTCCCTCCCTTTGGATCATGACTCGTTAGCCTTAGGCTACACGGTAGTATTAAGGACCTAGCATTGTTCATAAACACGATATTTTTCTGTGCGGGTTTAGCTTGATCATCTAGCTAACTTACTAATCATGGCTAACTAATCACTAATACCAGTAATGACTAACACTTGGATGATTGACTCATATGATTTATTGCATTTTTACTTAAGCCTTGCATGTTACTAGTTTTTGTGATTTTTCAATGAAGATGAGTGTTAACTTCTACTTGCTAATTTTGTGTTTGAGTGCCCCAAGTGATTCATTTGTGCCTCTATTTTAGTGCCTTGAAAGTTTGCAAGTGCCTTGATAGAACATGAAGATGGGTGCTCACTTGGTTTATACTAACAATATATATTATGTAAGCTTCTTATTTCATTCTAGCTCAATATAGCTTTGATAATTCAATGAACTTACTTGTCTTGTTATGCATAGATCATAGTGAAATCATAATTTTCATGTCTCATTCTTTGGCACTAATCAAGCGCCTATGACCACTTGAGGCAATCATCCTCAAGCTTGGAAGCTCACTCCATCCATTGCGTAATACTTGATTCTTGAAGATTCAAGGAGTACTCATTGCCAATTAATCCAATATGAGGCATAATTCATCTCAAGGGTTACTATGTTAATGGTACTTAGTTGATTAGTTAGCCATTTTTTCTTCTCCTACATTCAAACTCATTTTCTCGCTGTAACTTTTTACTTTGCATTTTCCAAAACTCTCCATCACTTCCCTTGATTTTTTTTTTTTTTGCCAAGCTTCATTGTTTTTGCCTTTTTCTTTTATAAACCATACCAACTCATATTCTCTTCCTTTCTTATTTTCTTTTGTTTTCAAAAACAAAGAAACAATCATTTTTTAGTAAAATAACGAAAGGTTTTCATCGCATTCCTCCCCGTGGACACGACCCATTAGCCCTAGTGCTACATGGTATATAAAACCAACTCACATCACAAACTAATTTCAAAATACACAATACTACTTGAGTTCTGATTTTTAGATTTGATTTCGGGTTTTCTGATATTAGGTTTTCTCCGATGATTGAACACATGTTTTCATACAACATGTGCTTATCGACCAATATAAGAAAATGAAAGAATGATCTCTACTTCTTTATTTGTGTGAGTCCGTATGGATTGATATAATTGATCACACTTTATTCTTCCCTTTGTGATTTTTAATTGTATTATAAAGTAGAGGTGCAGTGTGTTTCCAATAGTCAAGATTGATTCGGCCTAATGGGATATTGTTAGGAAAGCAATTGTACCAAAACTAAGTAATATGAGAGTGTAGAGGAGACTATTTAGCAACATATTCATGTTTTATAGTTTATTGCTAGCAAGGGTAACTCACCTAGAGGGGGGTGAATAGGTGATGGCTATAAGATGATGGCATATAGTACAGAATTAAAATAATTTCTACCTAACTAACAAGTATCAATCTCAACACAAGTAACAATACCACAAGAGTATAGATTGCAATATGAATTTGAACAATAGAAGCATGCAATAGAAAAGATTGAGTTAGAGTTGAGATAGTGAGAGAAAGCAATCGCAAACATGGATGATGTGTTTCAAGGTTCGAGCCACTTGCTCTACGTCCCCGCCTTCACCACAATAAAGAATTCCTACTATAACTCAATCCCACAAGATCGATTATCACATGTTTAAACAAGAACGATCAGCACTCACAAGTTCTTTCACTCGGTGCCGCAACACCTTACAATGACAAACCTGCAAGCTCGTATTGAGATCTCAACCTCTACAGCACTTCTGAATACAATGAAGGAAGTGACCTTTTCTAGATCACCAAAGTAGGCTCACAAACGTAATCTTATAACCAAGAATGGAACAAGTAGCTCTGAGATTGTGGTGAGGAAAGCTTTGAAGCCAGTGAAAGTTTGGAATCAGAGCAAGAGAGATTTGTATAGGGATTTGTAATGAAATTACTTCAATTTTAAAATTTCTTTGAAAGTTTTGAGTATAAATCTTAGGCAATTAATAACTGTATATACTCTTAATGGTCTATAGGGTTTCTATTTATAGGAGTTAAAAATACCAAAGAGAAAACCCATATAACCATTTTGAGTTAGCCACTAATCAAAAAGTTAATCATATAGCTGTTAAGGACAGATGCTGCCAAAACAGGCGCACCGGTGGACCGCCAATGGTCATATTTTTGACAGTTGTGCAATGTCATTCGACCGGCCAGTCCACAATCAAAACAGAGAGCTATGGGCTAACATTCGGTGAAAAAGCCAGTCAACCAAGATGCACAATGATATTTTATGCACATCAGTCGATAGTCCAGTTGATCGTCCCAAAGCAGAAAAGCTGTTTTGAAAAATTTTTGAAATTATTTTTTATTTTTACAATATTTTTCAACATATGAATACAAAATATAGTTCATGAGATATTATGAAGTCCAAAACTGTGAGATTATAGATCAACACAAAATTTGAAGGTAGGACTAATATTTTGTGGCAAATGACTCTCTTTTGAATAAAAAATATTTTCCAAAAGTTATTTAAACAAAAATCATTTTGTGGCTATTTGCAATCATTTTCAAAACTATGGAAGGAAAAGTTCAAAGAATATTTTTGTGTGTGTGTCAATCTCGTAAGCTAACTATATCACCTACTCTAAGTTTTGACAGACTAAATCATTTTAAATACAAGAAAAAAATGCTTTTCTTTAAAGCTACTTCTTGTAAAATGAATCCCTTAGAGCTTGACTTTACTCGATCTTGGGTGCTTGGCTCTAGGATCACCATCTTGAAGGTTTCACAGACTTGTGAGTCCTTATAGACAAGCCAAATTCATCATGAAATCAATCTTGATTTCTTGAAACTTATATGGACTGAAAATGTTAGAATAAATAACTACATGGTATTATTATCATCAAAACTAGTGCAAATGACCTTTGGACCAACAATCTCCTCCTTTTTAATGATGACAAAACACAGAGAGTTATTTTAAGTAAATTGGGAAGAGGCTTCAAGTGAAGCTCCCCCTAAACATGTGCATACAAGAAAAAGTGATATGCAAGTATAAAGCATCTATTTAAACATAAGAATAAGATATCCAATATGTGACTAAATTATCAATCTAAAGCATAGGAATGTGGTATTCAACATATGTAGTTTATGCAACACATTTATGCATAACAAACTATGAATAATAAGAGCATATGCATAAATGTTTTCCTCCAACCATTCAAAACTACCAACCTCCAAATAAAAACATGATAATCATCATAATAGGATGACCATCATAATAACATAACAAAATCATCATCATGAGAAAGAGTTTAACTAACATATAACATACATAGCATAACTCTATGATAACATATAAAGCAATAATACATATAAAAACTACTACATAAAAAACAAATATCCAACATAAAAATAAACAAGTATCCAACAAAACACATGAATATCCAACATAAAATAACTACTTCTCCCCCGTTTTGTCACTCGTCAAAAATGGAGTGGGGCTCAAGCATCTTCTTTTTCTTCTTCAATGTCATCAATGGGCTCTCCAACCAAGTGATAAGTTACGGAGGGATCCTGAGGAGTAGTTCAAGGATCAAATGGAGGACAAGTCAGAGGAAGATGCTGATCATAAGCATAAAAAATTGGAACAGTCATGCCTAAAAAAATTATAGTCACTACACCACCGAAGATATCTGATAGAGGAGCACACATATGCCATGTTGTTATGTTGCTTGCTCTGAAGTACTTCCTGGTTCGCTAGGATCAACTTTGTGGATGAAGTTATGCTCAGAGAAAGATCACCAATCTGGATCATGATACCTGCATATGGATCAACAGCTAAAGAGAAGGAACCAGAGGCAAAAGGCTGAATAGGAGCTAAGGTAGATAGGGAGGAGCATGAGCACGAAGACCAACATGTATCCTCTTTAAGAAGGTGCGACTGATGACAATGAAAGGGTGATGGATATCTTATCTGAAAGATTAATCTTGAATTGCTTGAACATACGAGTAAGAATCATCCCGTATGGGAGATTCCTACTAGGAATCAATAAATGATCAGAAAGCATAAAATTGATGATGAGTCTAGGGATATTCTCTTTAATGCCTCGTAGAAGACAATAAATGAGAAGTGAGGAACAGCCGCGAGCATGATTATATTCTCCTAATTTTGGAAGTAAATTATGAAACAAAATCTTTGCGAGGACTTGAGCTGGAAGTGTGTAGCGCTTCACCTCTTTATTCCTCATGATGCCTGGGTTATTATCATCATGCAAGAAATGAGAGACGGTGAGAGCACTCTCACCAATGGGGTACTCAAAACTATGAAGATCTAGATGATAGACTTCTAAGCCTTCACAAGACAGTTTAAAAATCCTAGCAAATCTTTCTAGAGAGATGTTGATATCAACATTTTTGACACGACATTTAATACGATTATAATGAAATGAAAGACTTGAATGAAAGTACTGAATCAATTCGGCGTAGAATTATTCACAAAATACTCTAAGGAACTAGTTCTAAAGATAAGACCAAGGTTTAAATGTTCAAAATCAGTCAATACTACACACCTACCTGAAATAACATGTTTATTGCTGATAATTAAATCTTTATGTAAAGCATTATCAGATACAAACCCATCCTTAGATCTAGATGAGGATTCAACTTGTTTGGATTTTTTAGTCTTTTAACCTTTATGAGACATGGTGATAGGCTAGATAAATTTGATGGAACAATAGAGAATAAAAGCACAAATATGAGAAGTAATTCACAGAATAGATCCTGAATAAATTAAAAATTAAATAGAGATGAGATTTGGAGAAAATAACCTTGAGAAAAATAGAAGTTTCTTTACTTAGGAGTAGATGAGGAGTAGACTAGAGATCTAGAAGAAATTTGGTGGAAATTTTGAGATCGTGGATGAATTTGAGTGAGAGAGAGGTTGGGTAGAGAGGGAAAGTCGACGGTTGAAGAGATGAGAGAAAGAGATGAATAGATTTAGGGTTTTCAGCAGTCCATATATATAGTGATTGGATCATCGGTAGACCAACTCCAACCCAATAGCACTGACAAACAAGTTATGTGAGTGTCGGTCGATTGGTCGGTCGACCGCAAGAAGAAATAAGCCAATTGAATGGCTTACTCAATCGACTTTCTGGTCGACCGAAGCAATCCAGTAAGTCCTAAGACTCACACGGTCGACCGAGATTGCTCCACATACTTAGGTAAGAGCAGTTTTTGTTTAGTTTTGTTTTAAACAGATTTTTAAAAAAATTTAAACATAATTTTATGAAATCTTATAGATTGTGATAAATATTTAGAGACAACCTATGGTCCAAGAATTAAATAAAATATTTGAAAAAGAATAATTTGTCAGAAATACAACAAAAATCTCACAAAAATCATACATAGATTTATTTCATAAATTAAGTCAATTAAATAAGAAATGAAACCGTATTCCCTAAATAGGCTCTGAACTTCTCCTCATCATTTCTCTAAATTAAGAGTTGAGGTGCTCTTTGTTTTTTCTTATTTGAATTATTTAATAGAGAATTAAATGCTAAAGATCATTTTTAATTAAAACTAAAAAAATGATCTCAGGATACATACATAAACATGCTATTCAACAAGATGCAAGTATCATTTATGAAATTAAAGAAATGGAAATACAAATGTACCTAGAACATGTTATCAATCACTTGTTCCTACATATGGAGATAAACTAATATAGGATGGAAGTGCCAACAATAGGAACTAAACTATTAACATGAGCATGGGGTCAAATAAAATCATGCATAGTGTCTAAAAATAGTTAACAAAATCATATAGAAATTTCAACTTGTAATATTACACAAAGTCAATTAAAAAATACTAAGCAGTAGGCAATTTCAAGCATGTAAATCAAATTTTAAACAAAATTATTTTAGAGATATTATCGATATATGCAAGTATTCTCCAAAAAGAGGTGGTTGACTCCCACCTAGCTCCCTTGATAGTAATGCATAAAATCAGTATCTTCATCAAGATTCAATTCATCCACCACCAAGGTGATGTCTCCCCCTACATCTTGGAGGACTCACTTACATCAAATATTTTAAAAATATTCTTTGGTACCCAAATCTTAGGTCCTATTTCATTAGTATTTTCTCGAACCCAAATATTCTTATTTTTCACATCTAGTCTAGAATAGCCAGATTAGGCTAAATAGCCTTTGCAATCACAATGTGTACATGCGTACTCTTTGTCATACATGTAAGCATGTGTTTGATGTGCATTGTGAGCATGTTTTGTGTGTGTTTGTGAAGATGTGAGTTTCCTATAAGTTTTGCCGTTTGGAAACAGAACTAATCTTATTCATATCAAAAACACGCTTTATTAAAATAGAGTCCAAAACATCAATTCTACTTTGAATATTCAAAATTTTAGTTTTATCAAAAATAATATTATGGCTTTTGCTCTTGCAACATGTCTGTGATCATCAAAATCCATTTTGGCCTTCTTAAAACAAGTTGTCAAATCATTTTTCTCTTTGAAAGCAATATCCAACTTATTTTTCAAAAATTTATTTTCCTTTTTCATCTTTTTATTTTGAATTTTTAAAATCTCAATCATTCTAGTAATTCTTCAAAAATTTAGCTAGCTCATCCATGGTTAAGTCATATTCATCAAGAGAGGCTTTAAATATTACCGTGGATGTTTCATCTCTATTTGCCATGAAGCAAACATTTACCGGTCAACTTCCTCTACTGATTTCTTCTCTGGATCGTCCTATGTCGCCACCATGGCCTTCTTATGCTTTCTTCTTGATGTGGTTGCTTGAAGAGACAAACAATCCGCTATTAGGTGTCTTGTCTTCTTGCAATGATGGGATAGACCCATTTCTTTTTTCTTCCTTTCATTTTTGCCTTGTGGTCTTGACCTTCTAAAGTTGCTCCTTCTTCCCTTATTATTAAACATCTTGCCAACCTTTCTAATGAGCATGGTGAAGTCTTCTTCTTCATTTTCATTCATGGAATCTTCTTCTTTTGGTATGAATGGGAAAGCTCATAAGGCGATAGCTTTCTTCTTTGAAGGCTCCCTTTCTTCTTATTCCTTCATCTTTATCTCGTGGGTCTTGAGTTTCTGATGAACCCAGAGAAGTCTGTTTCCTCCCTATCATTAGCTTCTTCAAGGTTGTAGCCTTCATTTTTCAAGATTTGGAGAGAGCTCTAGTTATCTTCCTTATCTTTTGGTCATCATCAATGGAGTCGCCGAAAGAAGATAACCCATTAGTGATTGGTCACTATTGTTGCATATTTAATGTCACATTTCTATACTTATTTTAGAATAAAAGCCTGCATTGTCCTAATTAATTGTTTGATTTATTTGCAGGCCCAATCCTTAAGGAGATGAAGAGAAATGAGCCCAAAAGCCCACCAGAATTCTGAATTAAATCAGAGTTAATTCGCACACATAAAATCAGGGCAAAATCAAGAGGTTGAAACCGGTTGAGAAGAATCCTCTCAGAATCGATCGGTTAAAGCCATGAAATCCAAGGCCATTTCGTCAGAATCCGGAGCTCCAACGACAAAACTAACAAAGGATAAAGTCAGAAGAAGACCCCGGACAGACCCACCAACAGGGTGTGGCCACTTGGCCACACCCTTGCCGCGGAAACGCGGCAAAAGCCGCGTTTCCGCGGCAATCCTGGGAGTTACGGGGAGCGTGAACTCCCCCGACCTCCCCGGGATCTTGGTTGTTAGGGTTTCTGCCTATAAAAGGCCATATTGTGCACTGAAAAGGAGGCGAATGCAGATTAGGATTTTAGACTAGTTTTTCCATTTCTTAGTTTAGGTTTTTGCTTTTCTTTTTCATGTAATTGTACTTTTCATTTATGTAAATAAGAGGAGATCAGACTTTCATCGAAGAAGAAGAATGAAGCTAGAGCTGGAGTGACACCGGTGTAAGATGAATTTCTTTTCTTTGATTGTTATGAGATCGAATCAATGTTTTCTCTTTGTATGTAGTTTCTTTTAGTCTTCTTCTTCTTTTCTACTTTACCTTTCTTTTTGGTACAACTGTCTTCCAAGTGAGTCTAAAGCATCGAAAGAGCCTTGCCTTTGCGAGTGCCACCGATAGCTCATGACGATGGAATTGTGAGTCTCTCTGTATCATTTCATGCTTGCGTATCTTGATGATGTAATGTGGAAGAGACCAACACTCGACTCTTATGGGCTATGCGCTGAATGCCTCCAATTCAAGGTAACATCGTAGCTAAGAACTCAAGGTAAGCTTTTGGTGAAAAGAAGGTAAGTTTTTATTTCTTTTCGTTCATTTCTGTAAATTAAATCACTTTTACCATCTCTTCCAAATCATTTCTTTCTCCACTTCATTTGTACATATTCGCTTCATTGTTTTCTGATTTCTCCAACTTCTCATCTTCCATTTTCTTTTAACTTTAATATAACTTTCTTTTTCATTTTCATAACTAAAAATAGAGAAGAACCTTCGTTTTATTTTCTTAAAAGATTTCAATAAAGAACTGTAACGCTTCCATCGCAAACCCTCCTTGTGGATCACGACCCGCATAGCCACTTGCTATAGCGGAAGAATTGAGCACTTGCACATTTTTATTATAAGTTCTGAAATTTCGTATTATTTTGTGCAGGTTTTGCCTCAATCAATTAGTAATCTTGAAAAAATAGTAAGCATTTCATAAATACTTTAACTATCAAGAATGTAAAATTTTTCATATTGTGAGCAATGAAGATTAATCTTGGATCTTTGAACTTGGGATGTACCCTTATGAGTAACAATAAAATCATTTCATACTTCATAAGCAAATTTGCAATTAATCACATGAGAAATATTATCATTATTCAATGCTTGAGTGAATGCATATTAGGCTTTGGCATTGGCTTTATAGTCCTTAGCCATTGCATCAGACCATATGTTATCATCTCTTTCAGGCTCAATGAAATCTTTAGTGATGGCCTTTACTACTCTAACTCCTAGGGACTTAAGGAATAGAGTCATCTTGACCTTTCATATAGGGAAGTTCAACGTGTCAAATTTGAGTGGGGACTTGATGCTAGAAAAGTCATGATATGCCATGAATAGAAGCATGTTTGCAAATGAATGAACAATAAATATAGCCAAACAAAGATCTCCCTAAGGTGGTTAAATTAAAAACTAGGGTTTAGGCTCTAATACCAACTTTAAATCACCTAGAGGGGGGTGAAGAGGCGATAGCTATAAGATGATGATAAATAGAGCAGAATTAAAAATAATTTCTAGCTGACAAGCAAGTATTAATCTCAACATAAGTAACCTATCCTGCAAAGATGTCGGTTGATCCATAACCGAATCTGGTCTTGGTTCGAACTTGGGTGGTGATGTGTTTCTAGTTAACCTAGATGAATTAGGGTCTCTTGACCACACTTGCATACACAAACACAATCACAAACAAGTTCACCAATAGTCAAGAAGAGAATACAGCCAAGCGTAGTCTAAGGTAACCTTGACCTAGACAACTCCTAACTGGTTGATTGTCCACTGGAGGTATAATGCAGACTTTAACCATAAGCTAATCAGCCAGGTCAGGGCAAGATTGGTGGGAGGTTATCCGTCAAAGACGTTCCTTAATTAAGTAACCACCAACCTTTGGGCTTTCGGCCCTTAATCCCCTTCCTAGACACCGATTTGGCAGGAGTCAAATTCTAAGAACTTCCTCCTTAGGATAATCTTCTAGTGAGTTCGAGATGTCCCTAAGGTCAACGTCTATCAGATTTTACTTAGGCTTACGTTGTGCGTGCTTGGAGTTAGTTTGTGGGCTAAGGAAGGGTAATGACTTCCCCACCTTATCTTGATTTTGGTTTTGCCCTAAGAATTGATTTGTGCAAAGTGTGCAAGTTATAGAAAAGTAGCATTCAAAAGCAAATATCACCCAAGAATGTTTCCTAAACTATATGCTATGCATACGTACCTTGTCTCCAGCTATCTTCAACAGTAATTGTAAAATAAACGTAATTAGACAAATACTTAGAATGCAAGTCTAAACTTTTTTAAGCAATTAATAATCACTCAAATTACTGTTGGATTAAAACAAGGATTGTGAATAGTAGATATAGAAAGAATATAACACACAAAAACTTAATTTTTGCAAGCAATATGTACTGCAAAAAAGAGTTTTAGTAGTCCAACATAATTTTTAACTTTTGTAACGCAATTTCTTGAAATTATGTTCCTACTATCGAGAGTAGGGGCACAGAATAGCAAGTCTTCTTTTGCAAAGCTTGATTGCTAAATTTGAATTTTGAAGTTCTTGAAACAAAACACCAGACTTGTTAAAAAAACAAATACACCGTTCCCTTCCGGCAACAGCACAAAAAATTGATTGTAGAATCAAAGAGTTAAGAAATTACCGTGTAGCTTGTGGCTAACGGGTCGTGTCCACGAGGAGGAATGCGATGAAAGCTTTTCAGTGTTTTGTTTAGAAAGCTAAGAATGGTTCTAGTTTTTTAATTGAGAAGAGAATGAAGAGAAGGAAAATGATTAAAAAAGAAATTACAACTTTGGAGAAGGTGATTTAAAAAAACTTTGAAAATTGTTTGGTTGTTTTAAATATAAGAAGGAGAAGATCTGGGCTCACTAATTTTATTTACTTCACTACTTATCTCAAGAATATTTTTAGTGCATCACTTTTGTCATAGGCAAAAGAGCATAATTTCTTTTAGTGTTCAAGTAAACAAATGAGATGATTTCGGATAAAATCTTGAGATCTTTCTTAACACAATATTAAAATAGAATGTTAAACCATCAAGCGCGAGGAAGCGAGTATGGAATAAAAATGATTTAACAATAGTTGTGCCTTGAAATCCAAGCTTTAAAAGAAAAGCATCATCATGAGCTTTCAAGAATAAAATTTAACTTTAGGCATTATGATTCAACAGAGTTCTTCCATCAAATTCAATCGAGAAAGAGGAGTAGAAAACATCAATTAGTGAGCCCAGAAAACGATTTAGCTACTCATTATGAAATGAAAACAAATAAGAAATTGACAATTAAACACAAACATACTGAATTCAAGTTGAGTTGGAATGGCAAGTAGAACCTCCTTTGATTGTCACTTCAAAGACGAATTACAAACTCAATTCCACTCTTCTCTCTTTTCTGGTCTAAACTAAAAAAGAATAAAGAGGAGATACAACTTCTCCAAGCTATCAAACAATGTTCCTAAACCATAAAAATGAACAACAAATTTAATCCTAGTCCTCGCTAAATTTTATGTACAAAACCATGTCTTTTACAGGCAAAAACCCAGAGGGAAGGGAGTGAGGAGATAAGGGGAGCGAACGCTCCCCTTATATCCACCAACAAGCCACAGATCCGCGGCCTGGATGTGGCCAATTGGCCACATCTAGGTGGAGAAGTGGTTGGCATGGATTTCGAATCCCTTTTATCTTGCTGGTTTCACTATTGCAGCCCCCAGATTTGACGAAACGATCTTTGATTTGTTGCTTCAACTACTTGATTCAAGAAGATTCATTTCAACCAGTTTTCAACCTCTCTGATTTGCCAAGATCTGCCCTGATTCCCTGATTTCAAATTTATTCTGAATTAAATGGGCTTTTGGGCTCGTTTTTCTGGCTTATCCTTTAGCAATGGGCCTGCATTTTATAAAGAACAATAGGACTTATTAATATGATTTATTTAGATAACAAGTATGAAAATATGACAATATGTATGCACTATATGTGACTGATCACACCCCCACACTTACCTTTTGCTCGCCTTCGAGCAAAATATCAAAACTAATCTTAATCAATTATTAGACCACTTTTGCAGATCACTCGATTGCACTGAGCATGTGCAACAAGCTGTTAAACCTCTAGGTTACCCCTAGAGGACGAGTTTTGTCCCGTGAGGGTTTTCAGTGGATTGCACCCACAAAATCCATAAAGAAAGAGAAAAAAGTTAGTGTTTTTGAAAAGTATTTTGAAAAGAGAAAATATTTGATGTATATTTGTGAGAGTTTAATTAATTTATAAGTTATAGGAATATCAAATTTTTTATTCCTAAACTTAGTCTCCATTCAAAAACATGTCATCAATCAAAGTAAGGAGTCAAATTATCTTTCTTATTTAGTCTATTACTTTACCCTGAGTCATATGCACTATCGTGACTGTGAAGTTTGACAAGGGTTCTTTGACATTAACTCCTATGCCTTATTTATATTTATTTTTGGTGGTATTTATTCCTCAATTCCATTAGGCTTTCTAATCTGCCCATGTAACGAGCCTTTAGTCAGTGACACCCAAACCGGACAGTTTTAAGGCACCAGGTGAGAAAATACCCCTAAGAACTTAAACACTCGAGCAGATAAGGCCACGAAACTAAAGTTTTTATTTATAAAATGTACCCCTTTTAGGCGTGAATACTTATGCTTCATGAGGCATAGATACCCAGCTTAATCAGAGGATATATATATATTTTCAAACTTATCTAATTATCTTTTGCATAAATACCAAGGCATGCTTAGGCTAAAGCATCTAGCTAATCAATAATTAGATTTATTTATTTTTTTATAAAGTTTTTTCTTTTTTTCTTTTTATAAGGCATAAGAGTCTTTGTTTTTGAACCCAAAGTGTGTAAGTGTATAAAGTGTGCATATTTCATCAAGGTAAAGACCAAAACTAAATTACTTTCACAAATTTTCTTCCTAACCCTATAAATCAAATAAGTCATCTTAATTTAACCAAGTGTAAGAAATCCTAATTATGATTTTCCTATTCCTTAAAATTGACTTAATCTCTTACAAAAAATATAATAAAATATTGCTCTTTCCTTTCAAAAAGTTTTTTATATATATATTTCTCTTTTTTTATAGTTATATTAGTCATGTTAGAACCCTCCCCCACACTTATCTCATGCATTGTCCCCAATGTATGAAAGAAATGTATAGATGCATGAAGAGAAATGTAAAAGAGGTGCAAATATTATACAAAAATATGTACAACATCAAGTTTCTCCCACACCTAGATCTTTTTCGGTCTCATCCCTCTAGCTCTCTTCCCATCATTCCAATGGGTCCTCTTTAAAGGGCATAGTGGAGAGGCCAAATTTTTTGTCATTTTAGCTTTCTTCCTCCCCAGTCTCAACTTCTTTAGATGTTTCTTCCTCATATGACTACATTCATTATTCAAAAATTGATCTCCACCATACTTCTCAGTTGGAACTTTTTCATTATGAATGCCTAAGAATTCTAACTCAGTTCCATATATCTCCTCAAAGCTTAGGTCAACACTTTCCCCTGGAGTTGTGTAATTAACCAAATATCCCTAGTTGGTTCATCCAAACACATGAGTTCTCTTCGAAGAGGATTTCAAAGAGTATGTCAATCGGAGGTTCTTGAATTATATTCTCATGCGATAGATTATTGGTTGGCTCATCGAAAGTGAAGATATTCAAATCAAATTTCCCTTTTTTTAAGGGTACTCTTACATTAGGATCTCCAACATATGCCTTCTCATCAAGATAATCGCATTCATTCTTAAATAATTCATTAAGAAATAGCAACTCATTCTCTAGACCTTCACTCTCTTCATCACAATTGTTTTCAACAAAGTTTACCTCAAATGTTTGGTCTCTTATCTTACGAGGTTGTTTTTCTAGGTTGAAGACATTGATTTCTCTAGTCATGTCCCCAAAGGTTAATCTTATAGACCCATTCCTACAACTGATAATAGTATTAGCAGTAGTAAGGAATGGGCGCCTTAGGATAGCAGGAGTTTGAGCCCTAGGATTGGACACAGGTTGTGTCTCAAGAACTATGAAATCAACTGGGTAGATAAACTCCCCGACCCGGATAAGGACATCATTAATTTTCCCCTTTGAAACTTTCATAGAACAGTCAGCCAGTTGGATAGTGACTCGAGTTGGACTAAGATTGCCCAACTCGAGTTGTTGATAAACTGAGAATGGAAGCAGGTTGACACTTGCTCCCAAATCAAGAGTGCATGACTAATCTCGGCTTGTCCTATAGTGCAGGCAATGGTGGGATAACCCGAATCCTTATACTTGACAGGGATCAGACCCGATAGTAGCTCACTAATGTTTGTGGCTAAGAAGACTTTCTTGGGTACATTAGTCTTTCTCTTCTTGGTGCACATGTCCTTAAGAAATTTTGCATAGGATGGGATTTGCTGCATGGCATCAAGGAGTGGCACATTTATCTTCACTTGGTTAAATATCTTAATTATCTTATTCATGTGTGGATTTTGCTTGTTGTTCTTTAGCCTATTAGGAAATGGTGCTATAGGATTGTACACCTGACTGGTTGACTTATCTATTTCAGATTCGTCAGATTTAGAAGGCTGGGATTAGATGAGGTGGATGCTAGAGTGTGATTGTGCGGACTGGGATTGGGTGGTGTTGACACTTGGTTATCAACTTTCTTTACCGACCTCAATGTATGAACAACATTACATTGATTCAATGATTGATCCTCAACCAAATGAGCTTGTTGTGAATTCCTAGGATTCATAATTGGTTGACTGGGCAAGGTACCTTTTGCCTCTCATGTTGTGGATTGGTTAAGTGGTTCATTTGACGCTCTAACCTCTGTATTGTTTGCATGAGGGAATCTTGGTTCTTCATGTACCTTTCTATATTTCTCTCAAAGTCAGTCATTCTCCTTTCAAGCTGAGGATTCTGAAAGGAAGGTTGTGGAGCTTGGTTGGGAAAATTTTGTTGATAATGTGAAAAATTGTTAGGAGAATTGTGAGGGTGATTTGAAAAGTTGGATTGATGATTGGAAGAATTATTAAAATGATGGAAGTGCCTTACATGGTTTGACCGTGGGTGGTCATTATTTTGTTGGCTCCATGAGAAATTGGGGTGATTTCTCCAGCCAAGATTGTAGTTGGAGCGTAAGGATAATTGTTCAGCCTTCGCATTCATTGGTTCAGAAAGGAGTTGTTGAGCTTGAAATACAGGACACTCCTCAAACACATGATTCATGGACTGACAGTAAATACAACCCAGAGTTAGAAATTAGTTTGGTTGATTGCTAAAATAAAGAAAACAACCAAGGAGTTTAAGAATGTACCGTGTAGCTTGTGGCTAACGGGTCGTGTCCACAAGGAGGGATGCGATGGAAGCTTTTCGATGAGTTGCTTAAAAACAAGGAATTTGTGTTCGTTTTTTAGAAAAAAGAGAATGGAAGGAAAAGAGATGAAAAAGAGAAATTTCAACTTTCAGAAAAGGATTTGGAGAAGGTGATTTGTAAAAAGCTTTAAGAGTTGTGATGTTGTTTTATAATATGAAATCAGATCTGGGCTTACTATCTTCCTACTCAATTGTTCATTCTTCTCTTAAAGTATTAAGTCCCTCAAGTTATCATTTGCAAAACTTAAAGTTGCTTTTCTTTAGAAAGCTTTGAGTAAAGCACATAAGATGCAGAAGGTTTGAATCCTTTTTCTTCAAGAAAGAGTTGGGATCGGATATTAAAACATAAAGCGCGAAGAAGCAAGAATGAATTAAAAACGATTCACAAGAAGTTCAAGAAAGAATGGTGAATCAACTATCCATACCCATCCTCATGTGCCTTCAAGAACACTTTCAAAAAGAAAGGCTTTTAAAGGAGGCATGCATATGAGTCATCGGGTCTTTTTCTTTAAAAACAGAAGAGAAGAAAACAAGAGAGAGTCGATAGCTAGCCCAGAAAAAGTGTTTAGTTACTCATGGAAAGCGAAGAAAACAACGACATAATAAAGCATACCGTACTGCAAGTGAAAGAGAAATTGGCCCGACTTTTGTATTGCTGTCACTTCAACCGTCAAGTACAAGCTCTCAGTTCTCTCTCTCACAAGTTTTTGAAACTGGACTACAACTTAAAAAGCAAGATTACAACTTTCTTTCTAGCTAATAATGAACCTAGATCCTAAGAAAACAAGTGCAAAATTTAATCCTAGTCTTCGCTGCCTTTTTCTCTACTGAAAGAGGTATTTATAGCCAAAAACCAAAGAATCAGGATCCCAGGAACGTTGGGGGAGCAAACGCTCCCCCAACAACTTTCAGTTGCGTGGAAATGCGGCTTGGGCCGCGTTTCCGTGGCCCTGGTGTGGCCACGTGGCCACACCAAAGGGGAGGAGACTCCTGGTTTGAAGTGGGGCTCGCATCTCCTGCTGGTTTTCTTGTTGCTGCTTCAACTGCTGACTGAATCGGCTTTTGATTTTCTGGCTTGATTCCTCGATTCAAGGAGGATTTTTCTCAACCCTTTGATATGCCAAGATATAGCCCAGACTTATTCACTTCGAATTTATTCTGAATTAATTCAGAATAAAGTGGGCTTTTGGGCTTGTTCCTCATTTATTTCCTTGAGCATTTGGGCCTACATTTAGCAAAGAAAAAAGACACTTATTAATATCATTTATTAGCATACAAGTGTGGTAAAGTGACAACATAAATGCAATGTATGTACAAATCACACCCCCACACTTATCTTTTGCTCGCCCTCGAGCAAAAATCATTAGACTAACTCGAATCAATTATTAGACCATTTTCGCAGGTCACTCGATTGCACTGAGCATGTGCAACAAGCCGTTAAACCTCTAGGTCACCCCTAGAGGACGAGTTTTGTCTCGTGAGGGTTTTCAGCGGATTACGCCCACAAAATCCAAAAAGGAAGAGAAAATGTTAGTATTTTCGAAAAGCTTTTTTTTTTATATTTTGAAGGAGAAAATATTTGAAGTATATTTGTGAGATCTTAAGTAATCTATAAGTTATAGGAATATCAAATTTTTCATTCCTAAACTTAGTCTCCATTCAAAAACATGTCATCAATTAAAGTAAGGAGTCAATTTGTACTTCTCATCTAGTCTATTAATTTACCCTGATTCGTATGCACCATCGTGACTGTGAAGTTTACTAAGGGTTCTTCAATATTAACTCCTATGCCTCATATTTATTTATTTTTTTGTGAACTTTTATTCCTCAATTTCATTAGGCTTTCTAATCTGCCCATGTAACGAGCTTTCAGTCGGTGACACCCAAACCGGACGGTTTTAGGGCACCAGGTGAGAAAACACCCCTAAGGACCTAAACACCCGAGCAGATAAGGCCACAAAACCAATGTTTTTATTTATACTATGTACCCTTTTAGGTGTGAATACTTATGCTTCATGAGGCATAAATACCCAGCTTAATCAAAGGATACACATTATTTATACAAGGTACCCCTTTTAGGCGTGAATATTTATGCTTCATGAGGCATAAATACCCAGCTTAATCAGAGAATACCCTTTTTTTTTTTCAAACTTGTCTAATTATCTTTTGCATAAATACTAAGGCTTGCTTAGGCCAAAGCACCTAGCTACTCAATAATTAGACTTGTTTTTTTTTTTTTTTAATAAGGCATAAGAGTCTCTATTTTCAAACCCTAAGTGTGTAAGTGTATTTTGTGTGAATATGTCATTAAGGTAAATATCAAGACTAAATTACTTTCCCAAATTTCTTCCTGACCCTAAAAATCAAACAAGTTATTTTATTTAGACCAAGTGTAAGAAATCCTAATTATGATTCTCCTATTCCTTAAAATTGACTTAAATCTTACAAAAAATATATCAAAGTATTGTCTACTCTTTATTTTTTTTATTTTTATTTTTTTTAATATATCCATTTTTTTCTTTTTTTCTTTTTTTCTTTTTCAGCCATGTTAGAACCCTCCCCCACACTTATCTCATGCATTGTCCCCAATGTATGAAAGAAATGTATAAGTGCATGAAATCAAATGGAAAGGAGGAAAGTTACCGATACACTGGGTCAAAAAGACCCATTACCGTTTCATCTACCGGCACTGATTCCAAGAAAGGTTTAAGGCGTTGACCATTTACCTTAAAGTCATTTCCATTCTTGGGCTCACTGATCTCAACTGCACCATAAGGAAACACTATTTTTTACAACGAATGGCCCAGTCCATCGTGATTTCAATTTTCCTGAGAAAAGATGAAGCCTAGAATTGTAGAGTAAGATTTTTTGACCAGGGACAAAGGTTTTTCTTATGATGTGCTTGTCTTGAAAAATCTTCACTCTATCTTTAGTGATCCTAGCATTTTCGTAGGCCTCATTTCTCAATTCCTCCAATTCGGAAATTTGTAATTTCTGAAGGTCACCAGCCTTAGTCAAATCGAAATTCAACTGCTTGATTGCCCATAAGGCTCGGTGCTCTAACTCAACGGGCAAGTGACAAGGTTTGCCATAAACTAACCTATAGGGAGACATTCCTAAAATCGTCTTGAAAGCGGTCCTATAGGCCCATAGAGCATCTACAAGTTTTAAGGACCAATCTTTCCGATTTTGGTTCACAGTTTTCTCCAATATAAGTTTGACTTGTCTATTTGAAACCTCAACTTGCCCACTGGTTTGAGGATGATATGGTGTGGACAACTTGTGAGTTATGGCATACTTTCGCATAAGGGCTTCAAAAGATCTATTGCAAAAGTGGGTGCCATTATCACTGATGATAGCACGAGGGGTTCCGAAGCGGGAAAAAATGTTCTCTCTCAAAAACTTTATGACAACTTTGTTATCATTAGTTTTACAAGGAATGGCTTCTACCCACTTGGACACGTAGTCCACAGCAACCAATATGTATTGGTTCCCAAATGAGTTAGGAAATGGACCCATAAAGTCGATGCCCCAAACATCAAAGAGTTCTATTTCTAGAATTAGGTTGAGGGGCATCATATTTCGATGTGAGATCCTACCTACCATTTGGCATCTAGGGCACATCTTGCAATAATCATAGGCATCCTTGAACAGAGTGGGCCAATAAAACCCGCTTTGTAGTACCTTTTCAGCAGTCTTGCGGGGACCAAAGTGTCCACCGCATGCAAGTTCGTGACAAAAGGACAGAACACTCCTAACCTCCTCATCGGGAATGCATCTCCTAATAATTTGGTCGGAACAGTACTTGAAAAGATACGGTTCCTCCCAAAAGAAATACCGGACTTGGGATAAGAACCGGTAAACATCATTTTTGGACTAATGAGACGGAGTTTGGTTTGTGACTAAGTAATTCACTATATCAGCAAACCAAGGTTCCCTAGAGATAGCTAAGATATGTTCATCAGGAAAATCCTCATTGATGGGTAATTCGTTGCATGGAGAATTGGGAATCCTTGAGAGATGGTCAGCAACGACATTTTCTATACCTTTCTTGTCTCGAATTTCGAGATCGAATTCTTGAAGAAGGAGGATCCAACGAATGAGTCGGGCCTTGGCATCCTTCTTCATCATGAGATACCTAAGTGCAGAATGATCAGTGAAGATGGTAGTTTTGGACCCTAGTAGGTGGGACGAAACTTCTCTAAGGCAAACACTACTGCCAAGAATTCCTTCTCGGTCGTAGTGTAGTTCAGTTGAGCGTCATTGAGATCCTACTAGAGTAGTAGATCACGTGCTGCTTGTTATCAATACGTTATCCTAGGACAGCGCCTATGGCAAAATCAGAAGCATCGCACATAATCTCAAACGGCTTAGACCAATCCGGTGCAGATATGATTGGTGCAGAAATCAGCTCTCTCTTAAGCTTCTCCCAGGAGGTGATGCAGTCAGCATTGAAAGTGAAGGACACATCCTTAGCTAACAGATTAGTCAAGGGCCTAGCAATTTTGCTAAAATCCTTGATAAATCTTCGGTAGAAATCAGCATGTCCTAAGAAGGATCTAATGTCCTTAACGCATTTGGGCATGGGAAGCTTAGCAATAACCTCGATTTTGGCTCTATCCACTTCTATTCCTTTCTTGGAAATTTCATGACCCAAGACAATTCCATGTTTCACTATGAAGTGGCATTTCTCCCAGTTTAGTGTCAAATGTTTTTCTGCACAACGTTGGAGGACGAGTTCAAGATGGTGGAGACATTGAGTGAATGAATCTCCGTAGATGGAGAAATCATCCATGAAGATTTCTAAGAAGCGCTCTACCATGTCAGAGAAAAGACTCAACATGCAACGTTGAAACGTTGCTGGGGCATTGCATAAGCCGAATGGCATTTGACGATAAGCAAATGTCCCAAATGGACAGGTAAACGTAGTCTTTTCTTGGTCCTCAGGAGCGATAGGGATCTGGTTATAGCCCGAGTAACCGTCCAAGAAGCAGTAGTACTCGTGACCCGCTAAACGTTCAAGCATCTGATCAATGAAGGGAAGTGGAAAATGGTCCTTACGAGTTGCAGCATTCAGTTTCCTATAGTCAATGCAAACTCGAATCTTCGTGGGAAGTCGAGTTTGAACCAACTCTTTGTTCTCGTTTTCCACTATGGTGAAACCAGATTTCTTTGGGACCGCGTGGACAGGACTGACCCATTGGCTATCCGAAATAGGATAAATTATCCCATTGTCTAAGAGTTTTATGATTTCAGCATGAACAGCCTCTTGCATAATAGGGTTTAACCTACGCTGCGGGTCTCTCTTGGGTGTGGCGTCTTCATTGAGATGGATGCGGTGTTGAACGATGGTTGGACTTAATCCTTTAATATCAGTCATAGTCCACCCGATGGCTTCCTTATGTTTTCTTAGAATATCTTTCAAGTCTCTTTCTTCCCCGTCATTTAAATGAGAGGCAATGATGACGGAAAATGTCTCTTGTTTGCCTAGATAGGCGTACTTGAGATGCGCTGGAAGGGCTTTCAATTCTAAAGAAGAGGCAGGCTCACTAGAAGGACAAGTCAAATCTGTTGGCTCCATTATAGGTGAAATTGGGTTTGAAGCCCAATTCACGGCAGAATCTACCACCTGATCGAGATTAAAGTCATCAGACTCTAACTCGAAGTCAATCTCCATTTCTGATTCCAATTCTTCCCCGTGTTCACTTGTCAAGTTCTCAATTTAGTTTACTTCAAAAGTTTGGTCCTCGATGTCACGGGGTTGTTTTCCTAGATGGAAGACATTGACTTCTCTAGTCATGTCTCCAAGGTTAACCTCATAGACCCATTCCTGCAATTGATGATGGCATTAGCAGTGGCAAGGAATGGTCGACCTAGGATGACCGGAGTTTGAGCCCTATGATTGGAGTTGGACACAGGTTGTGTCTCCAAAACTATAAAATCGACAGGGTATATGAACTCTCCTACCCGAATCAGGACATCGTTAATTTTCCCTTTTGGAACTTTAACAGAATGGTCAGCCAGTTAGATGGTGACTCGAGTTGGACTAAGGTCACCCAATCCGAGTTGTTGATAAACAGAGAATGGAAGCAAGTTGATACTTGCTCCCAAGTCAAGAAGTGCCCGACTAATCTCGGCTTGTCCTATTGTGCAGGCAATGGTAGGGCTACCTGGATCTTTGTACTTGACAGGGATAGGACCCGAAAATAGCTCACTAATATTAGTGGCTAGGAAGACTTTCTTAGGAACATTAGTCTTTCTCTTCTTGGTGCACATGTCCTTAAGAAACTTAACATAGGAAGGAACTTGTTGGATGGCATCAAGGAGTGGCACATTTATTTTCACTTGGTTAAACATCTCGATTATCTTGTCCATGTGCGGGTTTTGCTTGTTGTTTTTCAGCCTATTCGGAAATGGTACTATAGGCTGGTGCACCTGGCTGGCTGACTTGTCTTTTTCAGACTCGTCTGAATTGGAAGAAATTGGATTGGATGAGGTGGAAGCTTGGTTGTGGTTATGCTGAATAGGATTGGTGGGTGTTGACACTTGGTTATCAACTTTCTTTCCTGACCTCAATGTATGTCAGCATTACATTGATTGAATGAAGGATCCTCAGCCAGATGAGCTTGTTGGGAATTCCTCGGATTGGTGATTGGCTGACTAGGCAGGGTACCCTTTTGTCTCTCATTTTGTGGGTTGGCCAGTTGACTCATTTGAACTTCTAGCCTCTGAATGGTTTGCATGAGAGAGTCTTGATTTTTCATATATCTCTCCATGTTTCTCTCAAAGTCAGTCATTCTTCTTTCCAATTGAGGATTCTGGAAGGAGGATTGTGGAGCTTGGTTAGGAAAGTTCTGTTGATAATTTGGAAAGATTGGTGGATAGTTGGGAGAATTATTATGGAAATTGGAGAAGTTGGGTTGATGATTAGAAGAATTGTTACCATGATGGAAGTGGTTAGCATGATTGGATCATGAATGGTCATTGTTGTTCTGGCTCCATGAGAAATTAGGGTGATTTCTCCAGCCGGGATTGTACGTTGGTGCGTAAGGATTGTTGTTCGGCCTTGAAAAAGCCGCATTCATCGGTTCGTGATAGGATTGCTGAGCCTGAAACACTGGGCATTCCTCGAATACATGGTTCATGGCTTGACAGTAAGTGCAGCCCGGGGGTGAAAATTGGTTCGGGCTGACTTGATTGACTGGACTTGGTTCTTTCGTCTCTAGAGCTTCCAGTCTTCTAGCTAAATTAGCTAACTTAGCCTCATTAGCGATGGACGATTCTATGGAGTGGAGACCTCCTTTTGAAGAGATGGAGTTAGGATTCTTAGGGGTCTCACTCGCAAATTCCCATTGGATGGTTTTCTCAGCTAAATTTTCATACAAATCCCATCCTTCGTCTTCATCTTTCTGCAAGAAACCCCCTTGGCACATACTTTCTAAGAGGTTTTGGTGGAGTAGTCTAAACCGTCATAGAGAATTTAGCATTGTCGCTATTTCTCTATTCCATGATGTGGACATTGGACAAGGAGGTCCTTAAAGCGTTCAAAGTACCTCCAGAACGGTTCACTAGGTTCTTGCTTAAATTGCATGATCGTCTTCCTAATGAGAGCGGTTTTATGGATAGGATAGAATTCTTCAAGAAGACCTTGATGAAACCATCCCAAGATGTGATGGAACCGGCTGCTAAGCTATAGAGCCACTTTTTCGCTAGGTCCTTAAGTGCAAACGGAATAAATCTCAACCTAATAGCATCGTCTACAAGGTGTGGGATTTTCATCATAAGACATACTTCCTCAAATTCTCTTATGAAGAAGTAGGCATCTTTAGACTCTAGACCATGAAATTTGGGGAGTGTGTTGATGAATTGAGGCTTGAGCTCGAAATTGTATTCACCAACCGATGGAAGTGAAATGCACGATGGAAGTGAGGTCCTAATGCGGTAGAACCTATCCTGCAGTGATGTGGATTGAGCCATTACCGGATCTGGTCTTGGTTCAAACTTAGGTGGTGATGTGTTTCTAGTCAACCTAGATGAGTTAGGGTCTCTTGACCACACTTGCATACACAAACACAATCACAATCACAACAAGTTCAAACAGCAGTCAACAATAAAAATCAACCAAGCCTAGTCTAAGGTATCCTTGACCTAGACAACTCCTAACTGGTTGATTGTCTACAAGAGGTAGAATGTAGACCTTGACCACAAGCTAATCAGCCAGGTCAGGGCAAGATTGGTGGAAGGTTTTCCGTCAAAAGACGTTCCTTAATTAAGTAACCACCACTCTTCGGGCTTTCGGCCCTCAATCCCTTTCCTTGACACTGATTTTACAAGAGTCAATTTCCAACACTTTTCTTCTTTACGATAATCTCCTATTGAGTTCGAGATGTCCCTAGGGCCAACGTCTATCAAATTTTAATTAGGCTTAGGTTGTGCGTGCTTGGAGATGGTTTGTGGGCTAAGGAAGGGTAATGACTTCCCCACCTTATCTTGATTTGGGTTTTGCCCTTAGAATTGATTCGTGCAAAGTGTGCAAGATATAGAAAGTAACAATCAAAAGCAAATATCACCCAAGAATGTTGCCTATGCTATATGCTATGCATACATACCTTGTCTCCAGCTCTCTTCAACAGTAAAGTAAAAGAATTGAAAAGACTTATGCCTAGAATGCAAATGTCTAATCAATTTTTAACTTTCAACGAATATTTTACTATTGACTTAAAAACAGGGATGTTGGATAGAAACACTAGCACAAATATGACATAAAAAACTGAAATTTTTGCAAGCAATATGTCCTGCAAAATAAAGTTTTTAGTAGTCCCAAAAAAATTTCAGATTTGCAAAGCAATTTCTTGAAATTCTGTTTCCTACTTTCGAGAGTAGGGGCACAGAATTTCAAGTCTTCTTGGTAAAGCTTGAATGCTAGATCTTGATCTTCGAGTCCCTGAAACAAACACACAAAAGTTGTTAAAACAACTACACCGTTCCCTCCCGGCAACGGCGCCAAAAATTGATTGCTAAAATAAAGAAAACAACCAAGGAGTTTAAGAATGTACCGTGTAGCTTGTGGCTAACAGGTCGTGTCCACAAGGAGGGATGCGATGGAAGCTTTTCGATGAGTTGCTTAAAAACAAGGAATTTGTGTTAGTTCTTTAGGAAAAGAGAATGGAAGGAAAAGAGATGAAAAAGAGAAATTTCAACTTTCAGAAAAGGATTTGGAGAAGGTGATTTGTAAAAAGCTTTAAGAGTTGTGATGTTGTTTTATAATATGAAATCAGATCTGGGCTTACTATCTTCCTACTCAATTGTTCATTCTTCTCTTAAAGTATTAAGTCCCTCAAGTTATCATTTGCAAAACTTAAAGTTGCTTTTCTTTAGAAAGCTTTGAGTAAAGCACATAAGATGCAGAAGGTTTGAGTCCTTTTTCTTCAAGAAAGAGTTGGAATCGGATATTAAACATAAAGCGCGAAGAAGCAAGAATGAATTAAAAACGATTCACAAGAAGTTCAAGAAAGAATGGTGAATCAACTATCCATACCCATCCTCATGTGCCTTCAAGAACACTTTCAAAAAGAAAGGCTTTTAAGGGAGGCATGCATATGAGTCATCGGGTCTTTTTCTTTTAAAAACAGAAGAGAAGAAAACAAGAGAGAGTCGTTAGCTAGCCCAGAAAAAGTGTTTAGTTACTCATGGAAAGCGAAGAAAATAACGACATAATATAAAGCATACCGTACTGCAAGTGAAAGAGAAATCGGCCCGACTTTTGTATTGCTGTCACTTCAACCGTCAAGTACAAGCTCTCAGTTATCTCTCTCACAAGTTTTTGAAACTGGACTACAACTTAAAAAGCAAGATTACAACTTTCTTTCTAGCTAACAATGAACCTAGATCCTAAGAAAATAAGTGCAAAATTTAATCCTAGTCTTCGCTACCTTTTTCTCTGCTGAAAGAGGTATTTATAGCCAAAAACCAAAGAATCAGGATCCCGGGAACGTTGGGGGAGCAAACGCTCCCCCAACAACTTTCAGTTGGCCACGGAAACGCGGCTTGGGCCGCGTTTCCACGGCCCTGGTGTGTCCACGTGGCCACACCAAAGGGGAGGAGACTCCTGGTTTGAAGTGGGGCTCGCATCTCCTGCTGGTTTTCTTGTTGCTGCTTCAACTGCTGACTGAATCAGCTTTTGATTTTCTGGCTTCGATTCCTCGATTCAAGGAGGATTTTTCTCAACCCTTTGATATGCCAAGATATAGCCCAGACTTCTTCACTTCGAATTTATTCTGAATTAATTCAGAATAAAGTGGGCTTTTGGGCTTGTTCCTCATTTATTTCCTTGAGCATTTGGGCCTACATTTAGTAAAGAAAAAAGACACTTATTAATATCATTTATTAGCATACAAGTGTGGTAAAGTGACAACATAAATGCAATGTATGTGACAAATCAGCTGACTTGATTGACTAGACTTAGTTTCTTAGTTTCTAAATCTTCCAGTCTTCTCGCTAGGTTAGCTAACTTAGCCTCGTTAGCTATAGATGATTCAATTGAATGGAGACCTCCTCTTGAAGAGATAGAGTTTTGATTCCTAGAGCTTTCACTAGTAGGTTCCCATTGGATGGTCTTTTCAGCTAGACCTCATATAAATCCCATCCTTCATGCTCATCCTTCTGCAAGAATCCCCCTTGGCACATACTTTCTAAGAGGGTCTTGGTTAAGTAGTCTAAACCGTCATAAAGAATTTGGTATTGTCACCATTTCTCTATTCTATGATGAGAACATTGGACAAGGAGGTCTTTGAAGTGTTCAAAGTACCTCCAAAATAGTTCACTAGGTTCTTACTTGAACTGCATGATGTTTTTCCTAACGAGAGCGATCTTGTGAATTGTATAGAATTTCTTCAAGAAGACCTTGATAAAACCATTCCAGGATGTGATAGAGCTGGCCGCTAAGCTGTAGAGCCATTTCTTGGCTAAGTCCTTAAGAGCAAATGGGACAAATCTCAACCTCATAGCATCATCTGCAAGGTGTGAGATTTTCATCATTAAGCATACTTCCTCAAATTCTCTTATGAAGAAATAAGTATTTTCGGACTCTAAGCCATGGAACTTAGGGAGTGTATTGATAAACTGTGGCTTAAGCTCAAAGTTGCGTTCACCAACTGATGGAAGTTGGATGCAGGATGGAAGTGATGTTCTAATAAGATAGAACCTATCCTGCAAAGATGTCGGTTGATCCATAACCGAATCTGGTCTTGGTTCAAACTTGAGTGGTGATGTGTTTCTAGTTAACCAAGATGAATTAGGGTCTCTTGACCACACTTGCATACACAAACACAATCACAAACAAGTTCACCAATAGTCAAGAAGAGAATACAACCAAGCCTAGTCTAAGATAACCTTGACCTAGACAACTCCTAACTGGTTGATTGTCCACTGGAGGTATAATGCAGACTTTGACCACAAGCTAATCAGCCAGGTCCAGGCAAGTTTTGTGGGAGGTTATTCGTCAAAGACGTTCCTTAATTAAGTAACCACCAACCTTCGGACTTTTGGCCCTTAATCCCCTTCCTAGACACCGATTTGGCAGGAGTCAAATTCTAACACTTCCTCCTTAGGATAATCTCCTAGTGAGTTCGAGATGTCCCTAAGGCCAACGTCTATCATATTTTACTTAGGCTTAGGTTGTGCGTGCTTGGAGATAGTTTATGGGCTAAGGAAAGGTAATGACTTCCCCACCTTATCTTGATTTGGGTTTTGCCCTTAAATTTGATTTGTGCAAAGCGTGCAAGATATAGAAAAGTAGCATTCAAAAGCAAATATCACCCAAGAATGTTTCCTAAACTATATTCTATGCATACGTACTTTGTCTCCAGCTATCTTCAACAGTAATTGTAAAATAAACGTAATTGACAAATGCCTAGAATGCAAGTCTAAACGTTTTTTAAGCAATTAACAATCACTCAAATTACTGTTGGATTAAAACAGGGATTGTGAATAGTAGATATAGCAAGAATATAACACACAAAAACTTAATTTTTGCAAGCAATATGTCCTATAAAAAAGAGTTTTAGTAGTCCAACAAAATTTTTATCTTTTGCAACTCAATTTCTTAAAATTCTGTTTCCTACTTTCAAGAATAGGGGCACAGAATAGCAAGTCTTCTCTTGCAAAGCTTGAATACTAAATCTGAATTTGAAGTCCCTGAAACAAGACACCAAACTTGTTAAAAAATAAATACACCGTTCCCTCCCCGGCAACGGCGTCAAAAATTGATTGTAGAATCAAAGAGTTAAGAAATTACCGTGTAGCTTGTGGCTAACAGTTGTGTCCACGAGGAGGAATGCGATGAAAGCTTTTCAGTTTTTTGTTTAGAAAGCTAAGAATGATGCTAGTTTTTTAATTGAGAAGAGAATGGAGAGAAGGGAAATGATTAAAAGAGAAATTGCAACTTTGGAGAAGGCTTTGGAGAAGGTGATTTAAAAAAAGCTTTGAAAATTGTTTGGTTGCTTTAAATATAAGAAGGAGAAGATCTGTGCTCACTAATTTTATTTACTTCACTACTTATCTCAAGAATAATTTTAGTGCATCACTTTTGTAATAGGCAAAAGAGCTTAATTTCTTTTAGTGTTCAAGTAAAACAAATGAGATGATTTCGGATCAAATCTTGTGATCTTTCTTAACACAACATTAAAAATAGAATGTTAAACCATCAAGCGCGAGGAAGCAAGTTTGGAATAAAAATGATTTAACAATAGTTGTGCCTTGAAAATCTAAGTTTTAAAAGAAGAGCATCATCATGAGCTTTCAAGAATAAAATTTAACTTTAGGCATTATGATTCAAGAGAGTTCTTCCATCAAATTCAATCGAGGGAGAGAAGGTAGAAAACATCAATTAGTGAGCCTAGAAAATGATTTAGCTACTCATTATGAAATGAAAACAAACAAGAAATTGATAATTAAACACGAACATACCGAATTCAAGTTGAGTTAGAATGGCAAGTAGAAGCTCCTTTGATTGTCACATCAAAGATGAATTACACACTCAATTCCACTCTTCTCTCTTTTCTGGTCTAAACTTAAAAAAGAATAAAGAGGAGATACAACTTCTCTAAGCTATCTTACAATATTCCTAAACCCTAAAAATGAAAAATAAATTTAATTATATTCCTCGCTAAATTTTCGGTACAAAACCCTGCCTTTTATAGGCAAAAACCCAGAGGGAAGGGAGTGAGGAGATAAGGGGAGCAAACGCTCCCCTTATCTTCACCAACAAGCCGCGGATCCGCGGCTTGGCCCGTGGATCCGCGGCCTGGATGGCCAATTAGCCATATCCAGGTGGAGAAGTGGTTGGCGTGGATTTGGAATCCCTTTTGTCTTGCTGGTTTCGCTATTGCAACTCCCAGATTTGACGAAACGATCTTTAATTTGTTGGCTTCAACCACTTGATTTAGAAAGATTCATTTTAACCAGTTTTCAACCTCTCTGATTTGCCAAGATCTGCCCTGATTCCCTGATTTCGAGTTTATTCTGAATTAAATGGGCTTTTGGGCTCGTTTCTCTGGTCTATCCTTTAGCAATGGGCCTACATTTTATAAAGAACAATAGGACTTATTAATATGATTTATTTAGATAACAAGATGGAAATGTGACAATATGTATGCACTATATGTGACTGATCAAGTAAACAACTCGTCTCTCCAACAAAATAATCTCTACACAAGAGGTAAGGCACAACAACAATCGACTCTCAATAGAGGGATAAGGCACTAAGCCAAACAACAACATTCACCTCTACACTTAGAGGGATAGGCACAAAGCCAAAACTTCAACAATCACCTCTACAATTAGAGGGATAGGCACAAAGCCAAAACTCTAACCTCAATCACCTCTACACTTAAAGGGATACCAATAAACTCAAAGTCCTACACAATCACCTCTATAAAAGAGGGATAATACAACTCAAAGCAAAGCGATTACAACACTTGGTGGTCTCAATAAACCACAAACCAATTTTTCTCACAAAATAAGATCCTATACATAGGATAGAGATGATAGCTCAAGTGTGAGAAAACAAAGTGTTTGGAATGAAAATAACAAAAAAAACACTTGAGAAAATCACCAAATAGATATTGAAAACAAGATCAAAACCAATTCCCAAAAGGCTCTCTTTTTCTTTGATTTTTTTCAACACTTTAAAATAAATAAAGATAAATATTTTTGGCACAAAAACTCTTTTAAAAACTTGTTGTTAAATACTTACAAAGATGGAAAAAATTGCTTTCTAAAAACTTATCTAAAACAGCTCAAGAGGGAGGTATTTATAACCCCACAAAAAATCTGCCTGCTGGCAGTAGGAAAGGGCAAAATTGCCCTTTCGGTCGACCGCCCGGTCGATCGGCGCAACGGTCATATTTCTGACCGTTGTGCCTCCGGTCGACCGCCCAACCGACCGGCTAAAGCCATCGGTCAACTGCCCGGTAGACCCGCCAGCACCCGAGAGTGGGGTGTCGGTCGACCACGCGGTCAACAGGTCTTCATGGCTGGCCATGTGCACCTTCCTCGTGCACATCGGTCGATCGTTAAGGTCGACCGACTCGGTTGATCGCCAGTCAGTTTGGCTGGGATTTTTAGGATTTAAAACTTAGGTATTTTGATTCTAATTAAATCCCATAAAATCACAAAAATTATACAAAAATAAGTTCTTATAAGATCTTTGACTACCAAACATGTGTGACCAAAAATCAACGCATATTACAAACTATTTGAACAATTTTTTTGATATTAGCTTTAAACCAAAATCGGTATTTTATTTAGATTTTTGAAATGGAAAATCGTTTTCTCCAAAACTTGTATAAATACAAAAACTTGATATTGAAACAAATTTGAAGCATATTGTAAATGGGTAGAATCCAATATACATAAAAGATATATATCTACGTTTTTGACATGAAATCCAAAACTGGCTAAACTGAAAATCAAAATTTAAACTTGTGTATGTATGTGAACTTGAGCATATCAATACTATCTAATCTTTACACAAGATCTAAACATACAAAATACAAACTGAAGTCTTCTTGTCTCCAAGCCAACTCGATCCAATGAGCTTGACTCCAACCGAGTGCTAGATGCGATCTTGACACGCGAGTTCTCGAATCTACATGTGTTAGCTCCAAAACTCCTTTGTTAAAGTTAAACACCTACTATGATCTTAATCAAATATCTGAAACTAATTAAGCACAAGATCATTAGTAAACTATAACTACATGAGTTAATCATCATCAAAACTAGAGTGATGGGCCTTTTGGCCAACAATCTCCCCATTTTTGATGATGACAAAACTCATGGAGTTATATATGCATGGATTAAAGTTAAGCTTCATAGAAGCTCCCCCTTAACTCATGCATAGCAATAAACATAAAGATATTCAATGAAATGCATAAACCAAACAACACATATATGCATAAAATAAGAAAATAAACATGCATATATAAACTCTCAAAATTCTTCTCCACATTTTTGTAAATTCATCAACAAAGAGGCGAAAACAAATCAAACAATAAGGATATATATGCGATATACATTCATGAAGAGGAGAGACGTAAAGTTAACTCCCCCTGCATACATGCATTACATGAAAAAGAGATGGCTAAACCCTAATCACATAACGCATAATATACAATGTATAAGTGGAGATGTTAAGCTCCCCCTACACGCGTGTAAGACATACCAAAGAGAGGTCAATCACTTCAATATGAAATACACTCAACATGAATCATATATAGAGAAGATGTTAAGCTTCCCTTGCATATAAGAAACAAATATCAAAACATTATGAAACCTCTTTAAAACAAAATTTATGATACCAATTGAAAATATCTTGTAAATTTTTGATACCAATAGAAAATGAAACATTGTACGTTTTTTATTCCAATTGAAATATATATTGTACATATTGATATTAATTAAAAGTAAAACCAAATTTTTTTGTAAACACAACTCATTTTGCAATAAGGACATCAAATGGAGAATAATACCAATTTAAAATTATTGATACCAATATTGATAATGTTAGTATATATCAAAACAAAGTCTTTTTCATCATAAAGAGTGGGAGTAAGATACCAAATGAAAATAAAACCGATTGAAAGATAAAATACGAAATTTGCTCCCCCTTTATGAAATACCAATAAAATAATGCATAAGCTTGTATAAGTTACCAATTAAAAAATAATTGACATTAAAGACTAAATCAAGCTCAGCATAAACATAATTTGAGCTTTAAGATGTAAAGATATTGTAAGCACAATCAAATCATATGTGTGTATATGTATGTGTGTATATATATGAAAATATAAATACCAATTGAGATTGATACTAATTGAAGTTTGAAGCATACATATATAGAAAACACAAATATGAGTATACAAATATAAAAATATCAATTGTGATACCAATTGAAAATATAATAAGGATCAAGTGTATAACTCATACCTACCACCTATTCATACACATGTTTAAATAGATTTTCAATAAGAGCATATAAGGCATGGTCGCCCATCCAACCGCCCTTTGTAGAAAGAGGTTTTTAAAAATAGGATTTGAAATGGTTTTAACATATTTGAAAACTTTACCAATTTGAAGAATACGAACTAGTTTTATGATAATCTTGTAAAATAGTATGAAGTCCTTCAAGTAAGGACTAAAACATGAATGAATCCATGAAAATATAAAAATCATCAAAACTAAAAAGGCTTCAAGATATATGTATGTTTTGTCTAAAGTAGAAGTATACATACATATCCCAAACACAATTGAGTCCATAATAAAATTTGCATGAAAAGCAAGTGACTTTAAGATAGACATGTATATTTAAAGTTTTGACAAAATTGACATATACATGAAGCTAAACACATTATCATGAAAAACATGTACAAAATAGGTAATACAAGTTGAAATGTAAGAATCATCAAAACTAGGCTACACCAGTACATCTAATGAGTACAAATGAGTAACATAGCACAAACACATAATAATCAAACGTGGCTCACTAGTTGTACAAGTATAAACACAAGTTTTAATGAAAACTATATCTAAACAAGTAATCAAAATGTCAAGTACAAAACCATAAACAAACATGATTATTAGATTAAATGCATGTAATTTAGAATTAGGATATACACAATAGTTAAAATAAAATGAGAACACAAAAATATAAGTCCATATAAATATGGGTGTATTTCAAGGGCTACATATGCATATCACTAGTCTAATTAGCATGGCATTTAACATAATGAACATGGGAAACCAAAACATGCTAAAAATCAATAATATGAAAGCATGTAAACAAAATGGGAATTAGAGATAGTTACCAAAACCATTAGGGTTAATCTCTAGATCTCTAAACTATGGTGGTTCTCCCACCAAACTCTCCTTGAAAGTGATACATTTAAAAGTGTCACCATTTAGCTCGGAATGTATCCACCATCCAGGCACCATTACTCTCATGTCAAGCGAGAGCCCACACCTACATCAAATACCATAGGGATGAATTTTGGTACCCATACCTTATTGGGTCCATGGGGGTTAGCACCTTTCCTAACCCAAACAAACTTGTTTACAAAATTTCAAGTATTTAGTCTATCATAATAAAATTTTGCAAGGTGGCCCTTACTTTCACAATGTGTACAAGTGTACACATGCGCATACCTAGTGTCATGTGTGTGAATATGAGAAGCATGTGTATGCCATGTATGGTGTGCATGAACATGTGGTGCATGTTTCTTACGAAACATGAATTTCAATTTCTTGTGATCCATAGCACATTGGTTCAAAGTGGAGACCAAACAATCTACACTTTTCTTCAGCACACATATATCATTTTTAATACTTGAAGACAAAAGTGGAGTATGCAACATGTTTGTTAATAGAAGATGAATCTATAGTAGCATGACAAATATGGGAAGACAAATCAATTTTCAAAGATTTATTTTCTTTTGAAACAACTTTCAATTCTTTTGAAATTAAAGCAATTTTATTTTTCAAAGAATTGTTTTCTTTTAAAACAATTTCAAGTTTTGAAGACAAAATCTTATTTTTCTTCCAAACATCATTACAATCATTTTTATTTTTCAAAATTTTATTTCCTTAAGGGCAAGGTCAAGTTGGGATTTCAATGAGTCCCTTTTATTTGGAATCTCATCTCTCTCTTGCAAAGTCATATTAAGTTTTGAAAAAAAATCCTTATTTTCTTCTTTTATTTTAAGGCTTTTCTTTTTCAAAACTTTATATTTCTCAAGCAAGTTTTCACATACAATAGATAGTTCTTTATTTAATGCATCTGCATCCATGTAATCATCATAAGAAAAACTAGCACTATCATATAGTTGAGTATCCGAGTTTACCTCAAGGGAGTCATTCCCTTGGACCATGTAATAAGCTTGTTCGAATTCATCCTCACTAGATTCTTTCTCCACATATTATGTCGTTTGTACTGCGGGAGAGGTCAAAGTGTTCCACACTGCAAAAGCGAAATCACAATGAAAAATAATAGATAAATGTTCTTTCCTAAGAGTGCATCTAAGTGCCTCTAGTGCTTGTGCGTTGGCCTCTATATGCTTGCTATTACCAAGATAAGATTTCTTGGTAGCGGCAAGGTAAACATGCATACCTAAGGTTTTAAGGTACATGGACATCTTAACTTTTCAAACATCAATGTTGGAAGTATCGTACATGGGAGGGGTGAAGTCCATGAGTTTGTGTAAACAAAAAAGTGTGCAAATGCAAATGTAGATTAGCTAACCAAGATCTCACTCTAGGTGGTTAAACCTAATATCAGGAGCGTAGGCTCTGATACCAATTGAAAATACACCTAGAGGGGGGTGAATAGGTGTATGGCTAATCTAATAAGTAATGATGTGGAATTAAAAACTAATTGCAACACACTTAGTGTAAGCAAAGAGTGTAGCTGAATTTCCGATGAAGGGCTCTGAACTATCTCCTCTAAATTCCTCTAAATAAGAGTTGAGGTGCTTTATGAAGCCTCTTGGTTCAACACAAGTATGGGCACACACAAACAATATCAAACATATATGTATGATATGATTAATATGAAACAATGCAAGGTATAAAAGAGAGAGTTTAGAGATAGTGGATAATTCGCAAACACTAAGATATGTTACGAGTTTCAAGCCACTGCTCTACATCCCTGCCTTCACACAGATGGATTCCACTATACGTCCATACAAGACTTCCCACACAGGGAACCTCGACTGAGGATTTGGCAACTACAAACTAGGAGTACACAACTCCTCTCTCTAACAAAACAATCTCTACACAAGAGGCAAGGCACAACAATAATCACCTCTCAATAGAGAGATAAGGCACTAAGCCAAACAATAACAATCACCTCTACACTTAGAAGGATAGGCACAAAGCCAAAACTCTGACAATCACCTCTACACTTAGAGGGATAGACACAAAGCCAAAACTCTAACCTCAATCACCTCTACACTAAAAGGGATACCAACAAACTCAAACTCCTCCACAATCACCTTTACACAAAAGGGATAACATAACTCAAAGCAAAGAGATTACAACACTTAGTAGTCTCAATAAACTACAAACTAATTTTTCTCACAAAACAAGATCCTATATATAGGATAGAGATGATAGCTCAAGTGTAAGAAAATAAAGTGTTTGGAATAAAAATAATAAAGAAAAATACTTGGAAAAATCTCCAAATAGATATTGAAAACAAGATCAAAACCAATTTCCAAAAGGCTCTTTTTTTCCTTGATTTTTCAACACTTTAAAACAAATAAAAATAAATCTTTTTGACACAAAAACTCTTTTAAAAACTTGCTGTTAAACACTTGTAAAGATGGAAAAATTGCTTTCTAAAAACTTATCTAAAATAGCTCAAAAGGGGGTATTTATAACCCCACAAAAAATCTGCCCGTTGGCAACAGGAAAGGGCAAAATTGCTCTTCTGATCTACTGCCCGGTCGACCGACGCAACGGTCATATTTCTGACCGTTGTGCCTTCGATCGACCGCCCGGTTGGCCGGCAAGCACCCGAGAGTGGGGTGCTCTCAGTCGGTCGACCACGCGGTCGACCAGCCTTCATAGCTGGCCATGTGCGCATTCCCCGTGCACATCGGTCAACCATTCTGGTCGACCGACCACTGGTCCGGTCAACCGACTCGGTCGACCGCCAGTCAGTCTGGCTGGGATTTTTAGGATTTAAAACTTAGGTATTTTGATTCCAATTAAATCCCATAAAATCACAAAAATTCCACAAAAATAAGTTCTTATAAGATCTTTGAATACCAAACATGTGTGACCAAAAATCAATATATATTACAAACTATTTGAACCATTTTTATGATATTGAAATTTGGCTTTAAACCAAAATTGGTATTTTCCAAAACTTGGATTTTTGAAATGAAAAACTGTTTTCTCCAAAACTTGTATAAATATAAAAACATGATATTGAAACTAATTTGAAGCATATTGTATATGGGTAGAATTCAATATACATAAAAGATACATATCTATGTTTTTGACATGAAATCCAAAACCGGTTAAACCGTAAACAAAACTTTAAACTTGTGTGTATGTGAACTTGAGCATATCAATACTATCTAATCTTTACACAAGATCTAAACATATTAAACACAAACTGAAGTCTTCTTGTCTCCAAGCCGATTCGATCCAAACGCGATCCAACGAGCTTGACTCCAACGAGTGCTAGATACGATCTTAGCACGCGAGCTCTTAAATCTACATGTGTTAGCTCCAAAACTCCTTTGTTGAAGCTAGACACCTGCTAAGATCTTGATCAAATATCTGAATCTAATTTAATAAAAGATCATTAGTAAACTATAACTACATGAGTTGATCATCATCAAACCTAGAATGATGAGCTTTTGGGCTAACATAAGATAATTAAGATCTTCAATCAAGTGAAGAAAAATGTGAAACTTCTTAATGCAATCCAATAAGCCCCATCTTATACAAAATTTCTTAAGGACATGTGCACCAAAAAGAGAAAGACTAATGTGCCTAAGAAAGTCTTCTTAGCCACTAACATTAGTGAGATACTGTCGTGTCCAATCCCCGTAGAGTACAAGGATCCGGGTTGTCCTACCATTGCCTGCACTATAGGACAAGTTAAGATTAGTCGTGCACTTCTTGACTTGAAAGAAAGTATCAACTTGCTCCCTTTCTCAGTTTATCAAAAACTCGGATTGGGCGGTTTTTGTCTAACTCGAGTCACCATCCAACTGGCTGACCGGTCAAGAAAATTTCCTAAGGGAAAAATTAGTGACGCCTTATCCAAGTCAAAAAGTTTATCTACCTCGTTGATTTTATAGTTCTTGAGACACAACCTGTGTCCAATCTTAGGGCTTAAACTCTCGTTATCCTAAGGCACCTATTCCTTACTGCTCCCAATGCTATTATCAACAGTAAGAATGGGTCCATGAGGTCAAATTTTGGAGACATGACCAGAGAAGTCAATATTTTTAACCTAGGAAAGCAACCTCGCGATGTTGAGGTTGAGTTAACCTTATTGAGAACTTGACTAACGAGTATAAAGAAGAATTGAAATTAGAAACTGATTGTGACTTCAAGTTAGAGTCTGAAGACTTTAACCTTGATCAGATTGTCGAGTCTCTGTGATTGGGCATCAAACCCTATTTCACCAAATGTGGTGCCAATAAACTTGACTCCTCCTTCAAGTAAGCATTTCCTTTCCTTAGAATTAAAAGCCTTACTTATGCATCTCAAGTACATCTATCTAGGTGAACAAGAGACTTTTCCCGTCATAATTGCATCCCGTTTAAATGATAGGCAAGAAGAGAATCTTAAAATTCCTAGAAAACACAGAGAAGTCTTTGGTTGGACTATGACCGACCTAAGGGATTGAGTCCAGCTATAATTCGACATCATTCATCTCAATTAAGAAGCGATACTGAAGAGAGACCCGCAGTGCAGGTTAAACGTTATAATGCAAGAGGTTGTTCACGCTGAATCTTGAAACTCTTAGGCAATGGGACAATTTATCCCATTTCTAATAGCTAATGGGTCAGTCCTGTCCACGCGGTTTTGAAGACCGTTGTGGAAAATGGAAACAAAGAGTTGGTCCAAACTCGACTTCCCTCGAAGATTTGAGTTTGTATCAACTATAGGAAGCTAAATGTAGCAACTCGTAAGGACCATTTACCCCTTTCCTTCATTGACCAAATGCTTGAACGTTTGGCTAGCCAGGAGTATTACTGTTTCTTGGACAGTTACTCGGGGTATAATCAGATTCCCATTGCTCTAGAGGACCAAGAAAAGACCACGTTCACATGTCCATTTGGGACATTTACTTATCGTCATATGCCTTTCGACTTATGCAATGCCCCAGTAATATTTCAATGTTGATTGTTGAGTCTTTTCTCTGATTTGGTGAAATAATTTTTGGAAATATTCATGGATGATTTGTCTATTTCTTGAGACTCATTCGATCAATGTCTTCACCATCTCGAACTTGTCCTCCAACGTTGTACCGAGAAAAATCTGACAATAAATTGGGAGATATGCCACTTCATGGTAAGACGTGGAATTGTCTTGGGTTATGAAATTTCTAAAAATGGAATTGAAGTGGATAAAGCCAAGATTGAGATTATAACTAAGCTCGCAATGCAAAAATGTCTTAAAGATATCTGATCCATTTTAGGACACGCCAGTTTTTATCGTAGGTTTATTAAGGACTTTAATAAAATTGCTAGACCCTTAACTAACCTTTTAGCTAAGGACGTGTCTTTCATTTTTGATAGTGGATGTCTTAATACTTGAGAGAAGCTGAAAAATGAGTTTATTCTACACCAATCACCTCAGCACTGGAGTGGTCAAAGCAGTTTGAAATCATGTGTGATGCTTCATATTTTGCTATAGGCGTTGTCTTAGGACAGTGCATTGATAACAAACAGCACGTGATTTACTACTCAAGTAGAACTCTCAATGATGCGCAATTGACCTACGCTATGACCGAGAAGGAATTCTGGGCTGTAGTATTTGTATTAGAGAAATTTTGTCCCTACCTACTTGGGTCCAAAACCATCATTTTCACTGATCATTCTGCGCTAAGATACCTTATGGCGAAGACAGATCTAAGGTGTAACTAATTTGTTAGATCTTGCTTCTTTAAGAATTCAATCTTGAGATTCAAGATAAAAAAAGGCACAGAAAATCTCATTACAGACCATCTGTTGCGCATCCCAAACTCACTATGCAATGAACTGCCTATCAATGATAACTTTCCCTATGAACAATTCTTGATTGCCTTTAGGGAACCTTGGTTTCTGACATAGTAAGCTACTTAGTCACAAATCAAACTCCATTTCATTGGTCGAAATAAGATACCTACCAGTTCTTATCTCAAGTCCAGTATTTCTTCTGGGTGGAACCATATCTTTCAAGTATTATTCCAACCAAATCATTAGGAGATGCATTCACAAGTAGGAGATTAGGATTGTTCTATCTTTTTGGCATGAGTTTGCATGCGGTGGACACTTTAGTCCCCGCAAAACTGCTGAAAAAGTTTTACAAATTAGGTCTATTGGCCTACTTTATTCAAAGATGCCTTTGAGTTTTGCAAGGCGTGCTGTAGATGCCAAATGGTAGGAAGGATCTCAAAGCGAAACATGATGCCTATTAACCCAATTCTAGAAATAGAGCTCTTTGATATATGGGGCATCGATTTTATGGGCCATTTTCTAACTCATTTGGAAACCAATACATATTGGTTGTTGTGAATTATATGTCTAAATGGGTAGAAGCCATTTCAAGAAAAACTAATGACAACAAAGTCATCATCAAGTTTTTTCAAAGAGAACATCTTCTCGCTCTTCAAAACCTCTCGTGCTATCATCAATGATAATGGCACCCACTTTTGCAATAGATCTTTTGAAGCTCTAATGCGAAAGTATGCCATAACTCATAAATTGTGCACACCATATCATCCTCAGACTAGTGAGCAGGTAGCGATCTCTAATAGACAAATGTAGCTTATTTTGGAGAAGACCGTGAACCAAAATAGGGAAGACTGATCCACCAAACTGATAGCTGCCTTATGGGCCTACTGATTGAAGAAGAGAAAATGAATTAAAAATAAAGTCAAGAATTATAGTCAAAAAGTTTTTAGTCTCTTCTCAATTTAACCGCATAGAAAAGGCTAGACGGGTCGATCTACAGGGAAGGATATGAGGAAGCTTTTCGGAATGAATTCTCTACACAGATAGCTTGAAAGAAGAATATTTTTGTAAGAAAAGATTTTAATTAAGCAAAAAATATTAAAGTCTACTAGTCATCTACCACAACCAAGTATTAGTCTAAGAAGGGAGAACATCATATTGAATCTATAAAATTCTACCCTAGGGTTTTGACTGAGAATCAGATAGGATGACTAAAAATATTACAAGTCCTAATTAGAGCACAATAATTAAATTAAACTTTAGTCCATCCTAGTTTATAAGCATGTCATAAGAAAAGTCTTTTAAACCTAATATTATGTTATCAAAGTATCTAAATATGACCTAAGAGTAACCATTAAAAGTGCAACCCTAAATTAGTTTAACTTTACTAATTATTCATCTTCAAGAATTATCAATTTAATCCTAGGGTTTCTAATAAGCATAGATTTCAATCAGTTCATCTTTTAGACTAAACTTAAGTTGATCTAGAGATTAGTAGAGATTAGAAAACAACAAGTTTTAATTAGTTATTCATATTTTTATTATTTTCAAGATTTATAGAAGAAAACTTGCATCTAAAAGAAAACAAATAAAAGAAACTAAAGTACGAAAAACAACTTAATTGAAGAACAAGAGAGATGAAAACAATAATGAACCATTATTATGGTTGTCACTTGCCAATTACAAAGCCCTTCTTCTTATTCAAAAATCTTCTTCTCCAACTTGAAAGCTAAATAATACAATTGAAATTTGACAAATTAAATGGCTAACAAAAATTCTATACTCAATCTCTTAGATGCCTCTGCTCTGTTGATCTTCCAGGGTATTTATAGGAGATTTAAGAAGTAGTGTCTCACACAAACACCTCCACTAAAACTCGACACACGCGGAACTCTGGCCCTAGAGTTGTCGTGTTTCCGCGACAAAAAAGAAGGGGTCATGAAAATTTTGGGGAGTTTGGTCACGCTCTTTGGCATGTGGCTTCATCTCATTCGTTTATGTGGAGATCTATCTTCAGATCTTCATTTGATCTCTGAATTTTGAAATATTTAGATTTTGGAGATTAAGTTATCTCTAAATCTAGGTTAAATTTAAATTTTCTTCCCTTTATCTTCTACTTATGGTGCAAGCAACTAAAATTTGAATTGAAGTCTACCTCTATCATTAGTTAGAATGAGGATTGATCTTGTTCTACCCTTCTCTTCATCTAAAATTTTAAATTAACATAATTTAAAATCCAAATTCAAATAGAATAGAGTAGAAGCTTCCTTTATCTTCCCAATTAATCTTTATTTTCATAATAATTTTAGGCTTTTGGGCTTCTTTTGGTCTTTCACTTGGATTATGGAGGACTGTACATTACTAAATAATAAATGAATTAAATAGTAATATTTTATAAAAATCAAGTAAGAAAATGTAACTAAAAATATACATTATTGATGACCAATCACACCCTCACACCTATCTTTTTGCTCGTCCTTGAGTAAAACAAAAATGAAAAATATAAACTAACCTAACCTAATTTACTTTCGTAGGAATCACGGTTACACTTAGCATGTGCAATAAGTCATTAAACCTCTAAGTTACCCCTGGTGGACGAGTGTTATCTCGTGAAGATTTTCAGTAAATTACACCCACAAAAATCTATAAAGAACGAAAAATAAAATGGTAGTATTTTCAAAATCCATTTTAAAAGAAGGAAAATATTTGAAATATTTTTGTAAAAATTAAGCAATTTATAAGTTTTTTAGAATTGCCAGATTGATCATTCTTATATTTTTTTCATTATTTAAATATTTATTTATCAATTTAGGTGAGGATTTAAACTAAATTTCTCATCGAGTCTATTATCTTACCCTAAGTCATATGCATCTTTGTGACTGTGAATTTTTTTTGACTGGAGATTTTTCAACTTAACTTTCATGCCTTATATATTTATTACCTTCTTTTTTTGTAAGAAGTTTGAAGTATTACCACTTTGTTGTCCGTTAAGCACTTCTTCTTTTATATGTATAACTCATCTAATTTCTTTCGTGTAAGTACTAAGGCTTCTTAAGGCCTTAATACCTAGATAATTGATTATTAGATATGTTAATACATATATTATATATTTTTCTCTTTTTTATTCAAACTTACCTAATTATCTTTCGCGTAAATACCAAGGCTTTCTTAGGCCAAAGTGCCTAGCTAATTAATAATTAAGTCTGTTTATTTTATATATACTTTTTTAAGACATAAAAGTCTTTGTTTTGAATCCTAAATGCGTAAGTGTATAAAGCAAGCATATTTCATCAAGGTAAAGATATCAAGACTAAATTACTTTTTTAATTTTTCCTCTTAACCTAAAATTCAAACAAATACTCTTATTTTGACTAAGTAGTAAGAAATCCTAATTATGATTTTTTCTATTCCTTAAAATTAACTTAATTACTTATAAAAGATAAGTCAAAATATTATTTTTTCATAAAGTTTTTTTAAATTTTTTTTAATATCTACTATGTTAATATGTATGTTAGTAAATCCTCTCCCACACCTATCTCATGCATTATCCTCAATGTATGAATGAATGTATGCATGCAAGGAAAAAATTGTAGAAAGAGATGCAAAATATGTACAACATCATATTTCTCCCACACCTAGATCTTTTTAGGTCTCATACCTCTATCTTGCTTCCCATCATTCTAATGGGTTCTCTTTATTGGGCACAATAGGGAGGCTAATTTTTTTTTATCATTTTAGCTCTGTTCCTCCTCAGTTTCATCTTCCTTAGGCTCTTCTTCCTTATATGCCTATATCTATTGTTTAAAATTGATTACTATCACACTTCTCAGTTGGAACTTTCTCATTATGAATGCTTAAAAATTCTAGCTTAGTTCCATACATCTCCTCAAAATATTGATCAACAGTTTCCTCTGAAAGTGTGTAATTAACCAAAATATCCTTAATCGGCTCATCCAAACACATGAGTTATTCTTCAAAGAGGTTTCCAGAGGTTAGGTCTTCTTGAATCATATTCTCATATGATATATCATTGATCGGCTCATTGAAATTGAAGACACTTAAATCAAAATTTCTATTTTTAAAGGGGACTCTTAAATCAGGATCTTCAACATATGTCTTCTTAATAATATAATCGCGTTTATCCATAATTAATTCATTAAGAAATAGAGGTTAATTCTCTATACCTTTACTTTCTTCTTCACAATTATTCTCAATTAAGTTTACCCCAAATATTGCCTCAAATGTTTAGTCTTTTATCTTACGAGATTGTTGTTCTAGGTTGAAAACATTAACTTCTTTAGTCATGTCTCCAAAAGTCAGTCTCATGGATCCATTCCTACAATTGATGATCGCATTTGCAGTTGCAAGAAATGAAGGCCCAAAGATAACGAGAGTTTGAGACCAAAGATTGGATACAGGTGGAGTCTCAAGAACAATAAAATCTACTGGGTAGATAAACTCCCCAACCTGGATAAAGACATTGGTATTTTCTCCTTTAGAAATTTTTATGAACCGGTCAGCTAATTGTATTGTAATTTTAGTTGGATTAAGTTCGCCCAACCCAAGTTGTTGGTGGACTGAGAAAAAGAGTAAGTTGATACTTTCTCCAATAAAGAAGTACACGATTAATTGTAGTTTGACCTATTGTGCAAGAAATGGTAGGGCAATTGGGATCTTTGTACTTGATTGAGATTTGATTGGACAATTGCTCACTAACGTTAGTGGCTAGAAAAATCTTCTTGGACACATTAGTCTTTCTTTTCTTGGTGCACATGTCCTTAAGGAATTAGGCATAGTTAGGAACCTGTTGGATTGCATCAAAAATAGGTACATTAATATTAACTTGATTAATAATCTCACGTACTTTATCCATTTGTGCACTTTGTTTATTTTTAAGCCTATTTGGGCAAGGTGCTATAGGCTTGTGCTAATTTTCAGCTGAGTTGTCTTTTTTTAGTGTTGTCGGAGTTAAGTGGAGGTGGAGTGGGGCTAGGATAGGTGGATGCTTGTGTTGAACTTGATGGTGTTGACATTTGGTTACAAACTTATTTTTCTGACCGCAATGTATGAATTAAATTACACTAATTTAGATCTTGAGCCTCATTGGCTTGCCCGATGTTTCTTAGGTTGGCAATGGTTAACGAGGAAGAGTTATTTTTGTCTTTCACTAATTGAATTAGCTTGTTGTCTCAATTGTCTCTATCCTAGTCATAACTTGAACTAATGTTTCATGATTTTTAATTAGAGTGCCCACCTTTCTTTCCATATTGGAGAGTCCTATTTTCATTTGTGAATTTTGGAAAGAGGGTGGAGGACTTTGGTTTGCAAAATTTTGTTGTTGTTGAAAATTTTGGGCTTTGATTAATCATTATTGTTTGGGTCCCATGAGAAATTTGAGTGATTTCTCCAACCAGAATTATAGGTGGATGAATATGAATTGTTGGCGAGCCTTATGAAGGTTGCACTCATATTTTCGGGCAACATTTGATTAGCTAAAAAGATGGGACATTCCTCAAACATGTGGCTCATAGCTTGACAGTAAGTACAGCCCACTGAAGGTGTTGGGCTGACTTGGTTCACCGAGACTGGCTCTTTAGTTTTTAGAGCTTCTGATTTTCGCATTACAACAGCTAGTTTAGCTTTGGTAGCTATGTTTGGGCATCTCCTTTAGAAGAGCTGGTCATTAGTCCTAAATTTTTTCAGAGTTGGTTCCCATTGGATGGTCTTATCAGCCAAGTCTTCATATAATAACCATCCTTCGTCTTTGTTCTTTTTTAAAAATTTTCCTTGGCACATGGATTCTAATAGGGTTTTCGTTTGATATTCTAATCCATCATAAAGAGATTGGCAAAGTTGCCATTTCTCTATCCTAAGATGAGGGTATTGGGTAGGAGATTCTTCAAGCGTTCGAAGTACTTCCGAAAAGGTTCACCAGTTGTTTACTTAAACTACAAGTTGTTTCTACTAATTTGTGCAGTCTTGTGAATGGGATAGAATTTCTTCAAGAAGGCTTTGACAAAATTATCCCATGATGATATGGAACTGGCTTCTAAACTGTAAAGCCATTTCTTTGCTAAGTTTTTCAAATAGAATGGGACAAAATGTAACTTAACAACATCTAATCCTAGGTTGGGTATTCTCATCATGAGTTATACTTCCTCAAATTTTCTTTTCAAAAAGTATGCATTCTTGGATTCAAATTCATGAAACTTGGGAAGAGGATTGATGTATTGTGGTTTCAACTTAAATTGGTTGTCTCTTACATCGGGGAGTTGAAAGAAAGATAGAAGAGAGGTCCTTATAGGATAAAACCTATCCTACAGTGATGGTGGTTGTGCCATGTGTGGATCGGGTTTGAGTTCAGGTCGTGAACTGTTCCTATTGTTGACCCAAAGGCCCTTCAACTTAGTTTTGATAATGACCAACATATGAAGTTAAGTTACTAATGATCTTGTATTTATATAGTTTCAGTTATTGATCAAGAACTTAGTAGGTGTTTAGCTTCAATAAGGGATTCAAAGTCAAGTTTTAAAGCTAACGCGTGTTGATTCAAGAGCTCGCGCTTCAAGATCGCATCTAGTACTCAAGATGGAGTCAAGCTCTATGGATCGTGTTTGGATCAAATCATCTTGGAGATGAAGATCGAACAGAAGACTTGTATCTAAGTTTATTTGTTTAGTGGTTAGAACTTGTGTAAGGATAGTTAGTTTTAATATGCTCAAGTATACACACACAAAAGTTCAAGAGTTTTTCGTTTCAGTTTAACCGTTTTAGATTTTTAAGAATATATTAAAAATATATTTATTAGTTTCATGATACATTTCATCAAAAGTAGTTTACATGGTTTATTTGTATATCCAGTTTCATCCATATACATTATTGTTTTATATTATCTAAATGTTGGAACTTATTTTGATGATAACAAATATAATTTGTACTATTTTGTGTATTTTTTAAATATTTGTTAAAAACCTTGATCATACACAAAATAGTCCTATTAGTAGACTTGACCCTTCCTATTAGTAGACTTGACCCTTCCTATTAGTCGATTGACCCTTCTTATAGTCGACTAATACAATGTCTAGTCGACTTATCAAAAACCTATAGTCGACTAAGTCTTGTCGAGAAAAAATATCTACTCTCTATTTGTTAACTGAAAGCAGTATTAGTTGACTTATATACATGGTTCGTCCACTAATCCTTAATGTAGTCGACTTATACTTCCTGCTGGTCGACTAATAGTAGTTTCTAGAAACTTACATATCTGTTTCAGTCTTGATGTAGTCAACTTGCTTCTTTGACTAGTCGACTAACCATGTCAAAAATGCCTTTACTAGTCGACTTACTCGCTACCCTAGTCGACTTATAATAGTTTCTGACTGTTAAACAGTTATTGATTTTATGGACTTTATCCAACGTTTTAATAGTCAAATTTGTCCTGATAACTACCCTAACTGACCATAGATTTCAGCTATAAATATGGATGTTATCCTAGGCTAAAGGCACCAATTAAAATCTTAGTTTTCTGTCCAAAAACTCTGATAAAAATTCTATTTTTCAGAAAACTAGTTTTACTTTCTATTCTTCACACAAATTTCAATCCTCTAGTGAAGAATTCTGAGAGTCCTATAAGAGTCCTTGTTCACGATCACATACAAGTCTCAAGGCTTATAAGATTGATTGTAATCGCTCAAAGAGAAGAATTGTACAAGAGCATCTTCTTGGTGTAGAAGAGAAGTTGTACAAGGTATTGTCTTCTTGGTGTAAGAAGAGTTGTACGGATTTGGCAAAGGTTGTTTGTCAAGTGGTGTATAAGGTGTTGGTTTTGGTGTACAAAATCAAGGAAAAGGAAAATCTCAAGCGGATTACTTAGGGACTGGATGTAGGTCAAGAGGACCGAACCAGGATAAAATCTCTTGTGTTTGTGTTTGCGTTATTTCTGAGTTTTTATTCTATTTCCTTTCCTATAAGTTTTTTGTGATTGAAATTTTATTAACACTACTCATTTCTATATTAGTGTTTGTGTTGCCTAGTTGCAGTGCATAGATCCTACATTTGGTATCCTGTTTGGAACCTACATTTGGTATCAGAGCCCGGCTCGGCATACTCTATCAAAGCCCTCCATACCCGATCAACACCCTACAAAGATGGCAACGGAGTTTCCTTCATCAGAATTCAGAGAAGGATATTCCACCACTATTTGATGGATCCAACTACAGCTATTGAAAGTGTAGAATGAAGGTCTACTTGCAATCACCTAACTATAAACTCTGGAACATAGTAGAAGCATCGTACACCAAGCCGACCACAAATTATAGTGCATGGAATGAAGAACAAAGAAGTCTGCTAACCTTGATACCAAAGCAATAAACGCGTTTTTCTGTGCCTTGAACAAAGAAAAATTCAATCGCGTGTCAACGGCCCGATCTATAAAATAAATATGGCAGATTGTACAGGTAACCCATGAAGGTACAAATAAGGTTAAAAATCTAAAATTTCTATTCTTTTTCACAGGTTTGAACTCTTCAAAATGAAGGAGAATGAAACCATAGCAGAAATGGTTATAAGGTTCACCGGCATTACCAATTCCTTATCATCCCTTGGAAAGGAATATACTCAAGTCAAAAAAGTCAAAAAGATTCTTCGTGCGCTTACTTCAGATTGGGAGAAGAAAATTACTGCAATAGAAGAAGCAAATGATCTCTCAATAATGTTATTAGAAAACCTTATTGATAATTTAATGGCATATGAAGTACAACTTGAAGAGCGAAAAAAGGATAAACAACAACCTCTATCCAAGAAGAATGTACTTACCTTCCATACATCCTCAGACATGAAAAATTTAGATGATGAAGAGGAGATGGCAATGCTCTCAAGAAAATTCGGAAACTTCTTGAAGTAAGGTAAGTTTAATCCTATATGTTTTAATTGTAATAAAACAAATCATATGAAGAAAGATTGCCCATTGCTTAAAAACAAATGAAAATTCAAGAGTAAAAGTTCAAAAAGAAGAAAGATTGTCAGGCATCTGAGAGAATAGTGATTCCTCTTCCTCTGACGAAGAAGAAACCGCTGAACAAGCCAACATTTATTTTATGGCTCAAGAAGAAGATGAGGTACAATATACTGAACTATTAGATGCATTTCATGAGTTATATGAATGAAAAGATGAAAAATAAAGTTTTATCAAAGGAAAATGAAAGACTTATCAAAGAAAATTTTGTTTATGATTCTTAAATTTCTTCTGTAATTTCTCAAAAAGGTGATTTTAAAAAGTTATATCATTATTGAAAAAGGATAATGAGAATTTATTACAAGATAATGCTTTATTGAAAAGAGAAACTATGTTTTTAAATAAAAGAATTTCTATTTTAGATAAAGACATGACAAGTTTCAAAGATAAATATGAAGAACTTTTGAATAAAGTGACAAAGTTTAATAAAGGAAAAGAAAATTTAAATGATATATTAACATATCAAAAGGTTTCATATAATAATTTTGGACTTGGATTTTCAAAAGACAAGCATATTGGACTTGGTTGTTCAAAATAATGTCTACAAAAAGAATAATGATAATTCTTTTAAGAAAACCAAAATCAAAGTTTACATATATTTGGATTCCTAAAAATCTAAATAATATGGACAAAAATGCTTATATTACATCATATGTATATGATATATGTAATTCATGCAATTATGTTTATACTAACAGATGGAAATCAAATTCAAATTGGGTTTGGATTCCCAAAGGTTACTATTTTGATCATGTTATGATTGGTGCCATTAACAATGTTTTATTTTATAGGTACCATACAAAGAAAAGAGAATACCTGACGATATAAGTTATTTCTAACATTTGAAAATATATCATATGTATTCTATGATGCAGGGGAGAACACTTGTTATATATATCTGTTATAACTCATTTTATGCAGGGGGAGAACACATATTTGTGATAACCTGCTTTCTGCAGGGGAAGTTTCTCTGTAGGGGGAGCTTTTGCATACACACATTGTCATATCAAAAAGGGGGAGAATGTTGGAACTTATTTTGATGATAATAAATATAATTTGTAATATTTTTGTGTACTTTTTAGATATTTATTAAAAGCTTTGATCACACACAAAATAGTCCTATTAGTGACTTGACCCTTCCTATTAATAGACTTGACCCTTCTTATAGTCGACTAATACAATGTCTAGTCGACTTATCAAAAACCTATAGTCGACTAAGTCTTGTCCAGAAAAAATATCTACTCTTTGTTTGGTGACTGAAAGCAGTATTAGTCGACTTATATACACGGTTAGTCGACTAATCCTTAATGTAGTCGACTTATAATTCCTGCTGGTTGACTAATAGTAGTTTTCAGAAACTTGTATATCTGTATCATTCTTGATGTAGTCAACTTGCTTCATTGACTAGTTGACTAACCCAGCCAAAAATGCCTATACTAGTCGACTTACTCCCTACCCTAGTTGACTTACTCCCTACCCTAGTCAACTTATAACAGTTTCTGACTGTTAAACAGTTATTGGTTTTCTGGTGTTTATCCAACATTTTATTACCCTAACTGACCATAGATTTCAGCTATAGATAGGGATGTCATCCTAGGCTAAAGACACCAATTAAAATCTTAGTTTTCTATTCAAAAACTCTGGTCAAAATTTTGTTTTTCAGAAAACTAGTTTTACTTTCTGTTCTTCATACAAATTTAAATCCTCTAGTGAAGAATTTTAAGAGTCCACCTATTAGAGTCCTTATTCACGATCACATACAAGTCTCAAGGCTTATAGGACTGATTGTAATCACTCAAAGACAAGTATTGAACAAAAGCGTCATTTTGGTGTAGAAGAGAAATTGTACAAGGTGTTGTCTTCTTGGTGTAGAAGAGTTGTACAGATTTGGCAAAGTTGTTTGTCAAGTGATGTACAAGGTATTGGTTTTGGGTGTACAAAACCAAGAAAAAGGAAAATCTCAAGCGGGTTGCTTGGGGACTGGATGTAGGTCAAGAGGACCGAACCAGGATAAAATCTCTTATGTTTGCGTTTGTATTATTTCTGATTTTTTTATTCTGTTTCCTTTCCTACAAATTATTTGTGATTAAAATTTTATTAACACTACTCATTCGTATATTATTGTTTGTGTTGCCTAGTTGCAGTGCATAGATTCTATATTTGGTATCCTGTTTGGAACCTACACTAAAAACTCATTTTGATGATTCTAGTTCATGGTTTTATGTTTTGTTTATCAAAACTTATTTCAGATTTAATGTCAAAAATATAGATATATCTTTTATATGTGTATTGTATTCTATCCATACATACTATATTTCAAATGTGTTTCAAATATCTTGTTTTTGTATTTATAAAAGTTTAGAGAAAAATCGTTTTCCTTTTCTAAATTTGGTTTTTGAAAAATGGCTTTTGATTTAAAGCCTTATTTTCATGCGTCAAATATAGTTCAAATAGTTTGTAACATACATTGATTTTTTTCACACATATTTGTTCTTCAAATATTTACATGAACTTATTTTTATAGAATTTATGAATTTTTATGAGATTTTATAGGTATTTAAAACCCAATATTTCACAACCTATTTATCTTGTTCTGAGCCCACTGGCGGTCGACATGACCAGAGCTCAGTCGACCGGTGGGTCGGCCGACGTGCACAAGGACGTGCCCATAGCCCATACTATCGGCCGGTCGACCGCATTGTCCACCAACTGGCACTACCTGACCTCGAGTAAGCTCGATCGACCGGGCGGTCGATCGACAGGCAGTTTTGTAAATGGGGCGGTTGATCGGGCAGTCGACCGACAGCTCAAACGGTCAAAAACCTGACCATTAACCGATCAACTAGGCAGTCGACCGACAGCCCATTCTGGGCAGATTTTGACCCCAACAACTATATTTTTCTATAGGCTACAAATAGGGGCTTTGAGGCATGTTTTCAATAAGAATTTCAAGAGCTAAATTTCTCATCTTCTCAAGGTTTTTCAGCAAGTTTTATAAGAAGTTTTTGAGCCAAAGATTCTTATCTTTTATTTGTTCTCAAAGTTTTGAAAAATTCAAAGAAATACAAGTTTTGGGAAATATATTTTGTTCTTTATTTTTCATATCTATCAAAAAAATTTCTCAAGTATTTTCTTTGTTATTTCTTTTCAAACACTTTGATTTCTCACACTTGATCTATTCAATTCAAATATATCTTTAGAATCTTTGTTTTTGTTAGAAAAATTGTTTGTGATCCTTTGAGATCACTAAGTGTTGTTTGTGATCTTTGTGATCACCAAGTTGTATTTTTTTTGCTCTGTGCGTGGCTTTATGCCCACCTCTTGTGTAGAGGTTTGTGAGAGAGTTAGAGTTGGGTACTCTTTGATTGTATTTCCTCGGTGGAGGTCCCTATATGGAAGATCTTATAGTGGATATTTGAAATCCTTCAGCGTGAAGGCGGGGACGTAAACATCGAAACATATACTCGTGTTTGCGTTTGATCTTCTATCTCTAAACTCTCATCTCCCTTATATCTTGCATTATTGTTTTCATTTATCATATTCATATACATGCTTGATATTGCTTGTGTGCCCACACTTATATTGAATCAAGAGAGCTATTAATGCACCTCAACTAATAATTTAGAGGAATCGTGAGGAGTAGTTCTAAAGCACTTCACGGGGAATTTGGACTCACTTTTGGTTACACATAATGTGTTAGCAATTTAGTTTTTAATTTTGTATCATTTGTCTTAGATTAGCACTACACCTATTCACCCCCTCTAGGTGTACTTTCAATTAGTATCAGAGCCTATGCTCCTGATACTCAGTTTAGCCACCTAGGAGTGAGATCCTCATTTGCTTTGCACACATGTAGTATACACTCGTGAATTTTCTTCCTTCACCCATGTATGATTTTTCTAACATAGAAATGTGGAAATTTAAGATGAGTTAATATTTAAAGGCCTTAGGATTGCATGTTTATCTTGTCACTACCAAGAAATTATATTTTAATAACGACAAGTATATAGTGCCACTGTACAAGCCATGAAGGCACTTAAGCACACACTTAGTAAATATTATCTTTTTTGATTTCTCAATGTGATTCCACTTTTACAGTGTGGAATACATTGATTTCTCCCAAGAAACAAATGACAAATATTTTGGAGAAGGAATCCATTGGAGATGAGTCCGACCAAGCTTGCTTCATGGTCTAAGGGAATGACTCCCTTGAGAAAACTTCAGATACTGATGTAGATAATTATGATTTCTCTTCCATTGATGATAATTCAATGGATGCACAGGCCTTTAATGAAGAACTTTCCAAATTTCATGAAAACTTGCTTTCCAAATTTGAACTTTTTAAAAAAAAGAGTTTTGATTTAAAGAAAAAAATAAAATTTATTTTCAAATCTTGATCTTATTTTGCAAGAGAGGATTGAGATTCAAGTGAAAGGGATTCTTTGAAAACCCAACTTGACCTTGCTTTGAATGAAAATAAAATTTTGAAGAACAAAAATAATTTTGATATTATTTAGAGAAGAACAATGTTTTGTCTTCAAAACTTGAATTTATTTTAAAAAAAATAATTCTTTGAAAAACAAAATTACTTTGATTTCAAAAGAATTGGATTTTGTAAAAAGTTTCTTTAAAAAATGATTTTGATGCTCATATCTATCATGTTTCTATTGCTTCATCTTCTATTGATAAACATTTTGCATACTCCACATTTTCTTCTATTGATGATGATATTTGTTTGATAAAGAAGAGTGTAGATTGTTTGGGCTCCACTTTGAGCCAATGTGCCATGAACCACAAGAGATTGAAATTCATGTTTCACAAAAAACATGCTCCACATATTTATGCACACACTGCATAGGCATGCTTATCATGCTCACACACATGACTCTTTGTATGACTTGTATACATTGTGGTCGTACGGACCACCTTGTAAAATTTTGTTAAGATAGACTATATGCTATACATTTTGCAACTAAGTATATTTGGGTTAGGAAAGGTGCTAACTGATTAATACACAAAAGTGCATATTTTACATCATAACTCCCATACATATTACAAATAAATATGTGATTTTTACTCCTCTTCTCTACATATTTGCAGGTACACACTTAATGGAGAGATATCCAAATAATCACTTAATTAACACTAATTAAGTGATTAATCCAAGATTAAAGATAAAGCCAAATTCAAATCCAGATCCAGAAAGATCCGCGCAACAAACGAAGATTCCAGATATACCACGTGGCTAACCTCCTAACAAACAAATCCTACCAGAAAATCTGGCTCAACGGCCCAGATTTTGCCGCCAACTTGCAAGATTCTCCAGATCTGGCGGCAGTTACAGGGAGATTTGGCCTCGGATTTTGCGCCAACAAACTTGCTTCTGGATCCTTCATCTTGGGCTATAAATATGTGACCTTGGACCTACGAGCTGAAACTGATCAGAGAAGAGAGAGAGTTTAGTTCATAGTTTTGTATTTTGATAGTTTTTGTTTAGGGTTTTTAGCTCTCTATGATCTTCTTCTTCCTAGATTTCATTGCAGAGAGAGTTGTATGAGAGAGAGAGCTTGTATCAACAAGGAGTGACAACTTGGAGCTATACAAGGATTGATCCATTCTCATCTACTCTACTTGAGCTTGATTCTAGTTTGTTTTCTTTCCTTACTTGCTTTGTTTACTTTCTAGCAATTTATTCATGTTTAGCTTTTATTTTGTAATGGTGTATAGCTAATTCTTTCTCCATGAACTAGCTAACTACTACCTTGCTAACTTCTAACTCATGGGTGATTGCTTTACTTCATCTTGCAATTTGTATGGTTTTCTCTTCTCCGATGGTTTCTTTTCATTTCTTGGCAAGATCTTGTTGTAATTCTCCATATGATTCATGTGTGCCTCACTTGGAGCCTAGTCTTCGAACTAGTGCCTTGATGGAACATGGAGATGGAAGCACCAATATGCTATTTGATGTATAACTTCACTACTTCTATTAGTGAATGTTGTATGTTCTTAATTTGCATCACTTGAGTGTAACTCTTTTGATTCCATTAGTGAAAGTCTATTTGTAGGCCTATGACCATCTATGGAGGCTACAAGACAAGTCCAAGAATGAATCCCCATCATCCAAGTGAGAAAGTAATTAGACCACAAGCAAGACGTATTCATGCCGATGAATCAACATGAGGCACGCATCACTATCACGGAGTTTAGTAAGTCTTTAGCAAGGTAGTTAAGGTTAGCTAGTCATGGTTTTATTTCAATCAATCTTTTCTAGAGTTTTCTTTTCTTTTAGTGTGAATACAACAAACCTCTTCTTGATTTGTTTTCACTTACCACCATGAACATATCCATACACTCTTTCATTCATTTCTTTGTATTTTATTCATTCTTTTAAGCAAGAGAAGAATTCTCGTTTCCTTTTCTCACGTGTATCGTAACGCTTCTACGCTAGCTCTCCTTGTGGTTCGACTCGGTATAGCTTTATGCTATAGCGGAAGATTGGAACAAGGTATATCAATTACATATTTGAAGTAACAAGATCCAAGGTGAACTCTAAACATTGAACATATCTTTAAATACCTAAATCTTGTGCAAAGACTTCGCGTACCTTGTTTTCAACTCTATCAATTTTTGGCGCCGTTGCCGGGGAGAGCAACGGTATTTTTAAAAGTGAGAAACTAAACGATATTTCTTCTCTGTTGCAGGTACAGGTTGAAGATACAGGAAACCTTGCACAGCAGAAACATATAAGTGGACCTGGGCCTCTGCTCAAGAAAGCAGAGCCCAGGATCCCTCCAAATTGCCGCGGATCCACAAGCTTTGCCGTGGAAACGCGGCAATAAGGAGTTAACTACTTACAAGTTTTCTGCAGGGGCTTCAGATCTGCAAATTACATCTGCTGCTATATTTGAAATCCTGTATTCTGCACCTTATACCTGCTAAATTAATTCAACAGTAAAAAATTGGGTGTAAATTGATAAAAATTGTTTAGACATCTTGCATTATAGGCACGTGTCTTTCAATTACTTTACATTTACTGTTGAAGAGCGCGTGGGACAAGGTACGTAAGCATAAGCATATAGACTAGGACTCACTCGTTGTATGATTTAATCCGCTTTGAGTGATTCTTGGTTGTTTACATCGTACACTTGCACGAATCAACTTTAAGGGCAAAACCCATAACAAAGATAAGGTGGGGAGTTCATTACCCTTTCCTTAGCCCGAAATCATTTTCCCACGCACTCACAATCCTAAGCTTGTAAATAAAATTTGATAGACGTTGGCCCTAGGGACATCCGGACTCACTTAGGAGATTTTCCTAAGGGGGAAAAGTGTTGGAAATTGACTTCTGTAAAATCAGTGTCTAGGAAAGGGGTTGAGAGCCGAAAGCCCGAAGGTTGCTGGTTACTTAATTAAGGAACGTCTTCGGACGGAAAACTCCCACCAACTTACCCTTCCCTGGCTGATTTGCTTATAGTCAGCTTCTACACCAAACCTCCTGTGGACAGTCTATTTAGGAGTCATCTAGGACCAGAAACCCTAGACAAGCTTGGATTGATTTTTTTTTTTTTTTCTTTTGTTGTTTGTTATTTTTCTTTTTCGCTGGTGTGATCGGTGCGCGTTGTTTGTGGCTTTATATTTGAGAGTGGTTCTGTGATCATCATTCTGCTAGACTTTCTATACTTACACAACTACTTGACATCATGACCAACAACGTCTCACTTCAAGATCGATTTTATCCGATTCGCACCTCCATTCCTTCATGCATTCTTCTCCCCGAGCCAATGGAAATCACTTCGAGCTGAAACCACAATTCATTAGTACACTTCCCCATTTCCATGGTCTTGAGTCTGAGGACGCGTACCTCTTTATTCGTGAGTTTGAAGAGGTATGCCAAATGATGAGAATTTCCCAACTGTCTGAGGATGCTGTTAGGTTACGGTTCATACCGTTTGCACTTAAGGATTTAGCTAAGAAATGGCTTTATAATCTTCCAGTCAGTTCCATATCTTTATGGGAGGATTTTGTTAAAGTCTTTCTTAAGAAATTTTATCCTATCCACAAAACAGCCCTCATGAGAAAGAACATAATGCAATTCAAGCAGGAAACAAATGAACCTTTCTGGAAGTATCTTGAGCGTTTCAAAGACCTTCTTGCCCTGTGTCCCCATCACGGCATAGAGAAATGGCGTCTATGCCAGATTATCTATGATGGATTAGATTACCAAACGAAAACACTTTTAGAATCCATGTGCCAAGGGGAATTCTTGAAAAAAGATGAACATCAGGGGTGGGATCTCTTTGAAACCCTAGCTGAAAAAACCATTCAGTGGGAGTCTTGTCCTAACAAATCCACTTCCACCACTTCCAGAACTGGTACACACTCCAAAGAATCCTCTCTAGCTGAAGAAACCAAGATCACACAATTAATGAAGAGGATAGAGTTGCTTGAGTCAAAAGGGAATTCTGTGGTCAACCAGGTCAACCCATTGCCTTTGATTAGACCGGTTGCACCAACTGTCATGACCTTAGCCATGTTGTTGAGGAGTGTCCATTATATCAGCCACAATCATTTCAGGAGAAAATGAATGCAGTATTGACCAGACCCAATCATCATCCATACTCCAACACTTACAATTCAGGATGGCAGAACCATCCAAATTTTTCATGGAGTCAGTCTGGTCCTGAGCATCATATGCTACCACTTCCATATCCATACAATGCTCAGTTTCATCCATCCAGTTTCGATCAGAATTCACTGTATGTTCATCCATCTCAAAGTCCACCACAGTCATATCAGTCTTATCAGAATCCTCCACCATTCTACCAATCACAATTCCAATCTCCATATCCTCAACATCCACCCAAAATAATTCCGAAATATCTGAGTTGAAACAAATGATAGAAACCTTAACAAAAACCAGCAGCAGGAGTTGAATGAAATGAAGGTCCAAATTGGGCAATTAGCTGAGAATCAAAGAAATTTGTTCCCAATCAGCCATTGCTAAATCCCAAAGTTGAAGATTCAGGACCTAGTCACTGTCATGCCATTCATACCCTGAGATCTGGTAAACAAGTTGACAATAAGGTTTCTAGTTCACAATCTCATCCAGTACCAAAGCCAACACCGCAAATCCCAATGCAACCAACTTCTGACAACCCATCCTCTAGTACAGAGCCATCCACTTCCAAAGCCAAGGGAAAGAAAAGGTAGATGAGCAACCTATAAGCCTAGAGTACCATATCCAAATAGGCTTCTAAATAACAAGTCAAATGCTCACATGGAGAAAATAAAAGAAACATTCAATAAGGTCCAAATCAATGTCCCTCTTCTTGATGCCATTCAACAAGTGCCATCATATGCCAAATTTTTGAAGGAAATGTGCACCAAGAAGAGGAAGACCCAAGTCCCTAAAAAAGTCTTCCTTGCATCATCCATTAATGAGTTGCTCACTGGTCCAATTCCTGTTAAGTACAAAGACCCAGGGAGCCCACCATTTCATGCATCATAGGACAGACTACAATAAATAGGGCACTTCTTGATTTGGGGGCCAGCATTAATCTCCTACCTTTCTCTGTGTACCAACAATTGGGGTTAGGTGATCTCCTCCCGACCCAAATGACCATCCAATTGGCTGACCGCTCGTTACTAAACCCAAGGGGTAATTCAAGATGTCCTTGTCAAAGTTGGAGAATTCTTTTATCCTGTTGACTTTGTTGTCCTTGAAACAAAACCAGTGTCAAATTCCAATCAAAGGGCACAAATTCCTGTCATTCTGGGACGACCATTCCTGGCTACTGCAAATGCAATCATTAATTGCCGGAATGGATCAATGAGGTTGACTTTTGGTAACATGACACATGAACACAATGTCTTCCACACACAGCCTCACAAACAAAAGATCAAACATTTGAGGTTAGCTTCATTAATAACAATTGTGAGGAGGAAAGTGAAGATCCAAAAGATGAGTCACAATCTTGTGATTCTCTTATCCGAGTACCCTTTCAAACGGGGAAAGTTGATTTGGATATTTTCACTTTCAATGAACCAAATCTGACTGTATCTGTACCTCCGATTGATATATCCTTTGAAGACTTGTTTGCTGATGAGATCATGTGTTTAGATGAGTCAACTCGGGGTAAGTTAGCTGATTGTCCACTTCCGGATGTTGATTTGAGTTTTGAAGAATTATATGGAGAAGAGCTAAAATTTCTTAACATTGGAAGTGATGAGATTCTGAGTGAGAGTGGTGATAAGGACTTTGTTTGTAAACGATGTGGTGGAATGAGTATGAATGAAAATAACAACCAATTGAAACTGGAAACACCTAGGGTTAGAATAATTCAGACCGTTTCCCAATGGAGCTCAAGAAAGAGAACACATTGGAACGATGGGAAACGGGCCAGAGGGAAGCGACCAAAAGCCCAGGTGAGAGTTACACTTGTATATTCCTTGTAAATAATTCCTTCCCCTTCCATTTTGTTTCATGCATACATATATCATAATGCATTGAGGACAATGCATGAAATAAGTGTGGGGGAGGGTTTACTAACTTAGAGTTTTTAGAATTTCTTTCTTTTACACTTCTTTTAGAGTTTTTAGATTTTCTTTATTTTACACCTCTTTTAATAAATAAAATAAAAAAAAATAAAATAAAAACTTTTTGAAATAAGAGATAATGTTTTGTTCTATTTTTAAGAAAATTAAGATGTATCTTAGAGATTAAGAAAGCCTTAATTATGACATCTTAAATCTAGTTGAAGTAATAGATCTTGTTTGAGATTATAGGCTAAGTAAGTAAAATTGGTGAGATATTTTTATCTTGAATTTTTTGCCTTAGATAATATGCACTTTACACTTACACATTTCTTGGGATGGAGACAAAGACCAAAAATGCCATATAAATAAATAAAAAAAAAAAAGAAAAAGAAAAAATATATAAATAGATCACTTATTAAGCTGGATAACTATGCCTCAAGAAGCATGGTTACTCACGCCTAACGTGATCTCACTTATTAAGCTGGATAATTGTGCCTCAAGAAGCATGATTATTCACGCCTAACGTGATTATAAATAATCCCCTTTAGTTTTGTGGCCTTTTTCACTCGAGACCTTAAACCCGAGGGATGTTTTCTCATTTGGTGCCCTAAGACCTTCTGGTTTGGGAGTCATCGGTTAAAGGCTCGTTACAAGGGTGAACTAGAAAGCCTAAACTAAGGGAAGAAAAAGAAAAATAAAAAAATAATATATGAATAAATGGCTTTATGGTTGGAGTTGAAATCCCAAGAAACCTTCACTTACACGGTGTGCATATTATCTAGGTTTTATGAAAGATAAAATTTCAATCCAATTTTGAATTCTTACCTTAATTAAAAACAAGATCTTGCATAGATACTAAGTTTAAGGAAGAATGATTATAGGTGGACTTATGACCTAGGATCACTTATATTTTTGCAAAAATAGTTCGTAAACTTGTCTCTTATTCAAAATGCATTTTCAAAATACTAACATTTGTTTTCTTTCTTTATGGATTTTGTGGGTGTAATCCGCTGAAAACCCTCAGGAGACAACACTCCTCCTCTAGGGTAACCTAGAGGTTTAACGGCTTGTTGCACACGCTCAGTGCAATCGCGTCACCTGCGAAAGTGGTGTAATAAAATGGTAGTTTAGATTTTCTTTCTTTGTTTTGCTCGGGACGAGCAAAAGAATAAGTGTGGGGGTGTGGTTAATACACAAAAGTGCATATTTTACATCATAACTCCCATACATATTACAAATAAATATGTGATTTTTACTCCTCTTCTCTACATATTTGCAGGTACACACTTAATGGAGAGATATCCAAATAATCACTTAATTAACACTAATTAAGTGATTAATCCAAGATTAAAGATAAAGCCAAATTCAAATCCAGATCCAGAAAGATCCGCGCAACAAACGAAGATTCCAGATATACCACGTGGCTAACCTCCTAACAAACAAATCCTACCAGAAAATCTGGGCTCAACGGCCCAGATTTTGCCGCCAACTTGCAAGATTCTCCAGATCTGGCGGCAGTTACAGGGAGATTTGGCCTCGGATTTTGCGCCAACAAACTTGCTTCTGGATCCTTCATCTTGGGCTATAAATATGTGACCTTGGACCTACGAGCTGAAACTGATCAGAGAAGAGAGAGAGTTTAGTTCATAGTTTTGTATTTTGATAGTTTTTGTTTAGGGTTTTTAGCTCTCTATGATCTTCTTCTCCCTAGATTTCATTGCAAGAGAGAGTTGTATGAGAGAGAGAGCTTGTATCAACAAGGAGTAACAACTTGGAGCTATACAAGGATTGATCCATTCTCATCTACTCTACTTGAGCTTGATTCTAGTTTGTTTTCTTTCCTTACTTGCTTTGTTTACTTTCTAGCAATTTATTCATGTTTAGCTTTTATTTTGTAATGGTGTATAGCTAATTCTTTCTCCATGAACTAGCTAACTACTACCTTGCTAACTTCTAACTCATGGGTGATTGCTTTACTTCATCTTGCAATTTGTATGGTTTTCTCTTCTCCGATGGGTTTCTTTTCATTTCTTGGCAAGATCTTGTTGTAATTCTCCATATGATTCATGTGTGCCTCACTTGGAGCCTAGTCTTCGAACTAGTGCCTTGATGGAACATGGAGATGGAAGCACCAATATGCTATTTGATGTATAACTTCACTACTTCTATTAGTGAATGTTGTATGTTCTTAATTTGCATCACTTGAGTGTAACTCTTTTGATTCCATTAGTGAAAGTCTATTTGTAGGCCTATGACCATCTATGGAGGCTACAAGACAAGTCCAAGAATGAATCCCCATCATCCAAGTGAGAAAGTAATTAGACCACAAGCAAGACGTATTCATGCCGATGAATCAACATGAGGCACGCATCACTATCACGGAGTTTAGTAAGTCTTTAGCAAGGTAGTTAAGGTTAGCTAGTCATGGTTTTATTTCAATCAATCTTTTCTAGAGTTTTCTTTTCTTTTAGTGTGAATACAACAAACCTCTTCTTGATTTGTTTTCACTTACCACCATGAACATATCCATACACTCTTTCATTCATTTCTTTGTATTTTATTCATTCTTTTAAGCAAGAGAAGAATTCTCGTTTCCTTTTCTCACGTGTATCGTAACGCTTCTACGCTAGCTCTCCTTGTGGTTCGACTCGGTATAGCTTTATGCTATAGCGGAAGATTGGAACAAGGTATATCAATTACATATTTGAAGTAAACAAGATCCAAAGGTGAACTCTAAACATTGAACCATATCTTTAAATACCTAAATCTTGTGCAAAGACTTCGCGTACCTTGTTTTCAACTCTATCACTAACCCCCATTGGCCCAAGAAAGTTTGGGTAGCATATTTCATCTCTATTTCATTTGATGTAGGTGTGGGCTGTCACAAGACATGAGAGTATTGGTGCCTTGATGGTGGATGCGCTTCGAGCTAAAAGATCATATTTATGAATGCATCACTTTTAAGGGATGTTTGGTGGGAGGACCACCATGTTTTGGAGAAGTAGAGACTAGCCATACCAGTGTTGGTAACATCTCTATCCTCTGTATTTTGTTTACATGCTTTCATTATTGATTTTTAGTATGAAATGATTTTAATGCTCATTATGTTTAAATGCGATGTTTATTAGACTTGAGATGTACATATAGTCTTTGAGATACACCTTTGTTCATATGAACTTATATTCTTTTTTTCTAATTATAGTTTAGCTATGTATTTATATCATTGCACTAATTTCACTTGCATTCACTCTAATGACCACTTTTGTTTTTGATGTTTTGTGTACTTCATGTTTTGATTACTTATTTAGATGTAGTTTTCATTAAAACTTGTGTTTATACCTATACAATTAATGATCTACACTTGATTATTTTATTTGTGCTTTATTGCTTATGTATACTCATTACATGTATTAGTATAACCTCATTTTGATGATTCTTACATTTACACTTGTATTACCTATTTTATACATATTTTTGAGTTTAGCTTCATGTATATGTAAATTTTGTCAAAACTATTAGATATATAATTCTATCCTTGAGTCATATGCCTTCATGCAACATACTTTTGTGGACTCGTTTATGTTTTGGATTAATATGTATGCTTTAGTTTTAACTAAATATACATATACGTTGAAGTTTAGTTTTGATGATTTCATGTTTATGTAAAAAGATTTTATTTGTTTTTAATGAAATTGAGCTTCATTGTCTTATCTTCATGATTATGTTCATTACATGATTTTTGTGCACTCTATAATTTTGTGTTTACCCATGATTTTGATTTCATGAGCCTATAAGTGCTTTATTAATCATTGAGTGTCAATTATTATGTATTTAGCATGTTTTTATGGGATATATATTTGTTTCTGTTTTCTTATTTGAAAGATTTAGTACTAGTTTTCAAAATTATGTTTAAACTAGTCTTTATTTTTCAATTGATAGAGTTTTCAAATATTTTAAAATATTTTCAAATCATATTTTTGAAAACCCCTACCTTCTAAGGGTGGTTGGTTGGGCAACCTGTCTTGTATGCGTTTAATGAATATCATTCAAATATGTGCAGAAAGGATGGAATGCTATGAGATATACATGATTTTAACGAAAATTAATTTCTGTATACTCAAACTTATTTTCTATATATGTATACATCTTATCTCAATTGATATTATATATTGCTCTGATCATACATACATATATATGATTGATTGTGCTTGTTTTACATATATGACCATACATTTTTAGTACATATTGATTTTATGCTAAACTTGATTCTTGTTCTTAATGATAATTGGTATTTTTATTAGCTTATGCATTAATTTTATTGGTATTTCATAAAGTGAGAGAAAAATTCTTGATTTATCTTTCAATTGCATTTATTTTCAATTGGTATATTACTCTCACTCTTTATGAAGAAAATTATATTATTTTGAAAATGCTAACATTTTCAATATTGGTATCAATAACTTTCAATTAGTATTATTCTCATTTTGGTATATATTGCAAAATAATTTTTATATTTACCTAAAACATTTAGTATTTACTTTCAATTGGTATTATTTCTTTCTATTGGTATCAATTAGTAAAAAAATTATTTCATTTTCAATTGGTTTTTTTCAATTGATAGTTTTTATTGGTATCAAAATTTTGCTTTTAAAAATATATTTTTGTTGGTATTGTTTGTTTTTCTTCAACTCTTTGTTGATAAGTGACAAAAAGGGGAGAAGGATTTGGATTTATATATATGCTTTATGATTCTTATTGCATATTTTTTATTATTATTTATTGGCTTGAGCTTACATTGAATATCTATTTGTTTATTTGATATGCATAAGTTAAGGGGGAGCATCTATGAAGCCTATCCTTAATCAATGCATATATAATCTCATAAGTTTTGTCATCATCAAAAAGGGGGAGATTGTTGGCCCAAAGGCCCTTCACCTTAGTTTTGATGATGACTAACTTATAAAGTTAAGTTTCTAGTGATCTTGTGTTTATATAGTTTCAGTTGTTAATCAGGATCTTAGTAGGTGTTTAGCTTCAACAAAGGATTCAAAGTCAAGTTTTGAAGCTAACACGCGTAGGTTCAAGAGCTCCCACTTCAAGATCGCATCTAGTACTCGAGATGGAGTCAAGCTCTATGGATCGTATTTGGATCGAGTCATCTTGGAGATGAAGATTGAAGAGAAGACTTATATTTAGGTTTGTTTGTTTAGTGTTTAGATCATGATATAAAGATAGTTAGCTTTGATATGCTTAAGTACACACACAAAAGTTCAAAGTTTTGATTTTGGTTTAACCGTTTTAGATTTTCAAGATACATTTATTGGTTTCATTAATAAATTTCATCAAAAGTAGTTTACATGGTTTATATGTATATTAGATTTGATCCATATACATTATTGTTTTACATTGTCTAAAAACTTATTTTGATGATTCAGTTCATAGTTTTAAGTTTTGTTTATCAAAATTTATTTTGAGATTTAATATCAAAAACATAGATATATCTTTTATATGTGTATTGAATTCTATCCATATACACTATGCTTCAAATGTACTTCAAATATCTTATTTTTGTATCTATACAAGTTTAGAGAAAAATCAGTCTTCTATTTCAAAGTTTGGTTTTTGAAAATACGATTTTTGGTTTAAAGCCTAATTTTCATGCCTCAAAAATAGTTCAAATAGTTTGTAATATGTGTTAATTTCTGATCACACATATTATTCTTCAAATATTTACATGAACTTATTTTTATAGAATTTATGAAGTTTATGAGATTTTATAGATATTTAAAAGCCAACATTTCATAACCTATTTATCCTGTTCTGAGCTCACTGGCGGTCGACCGACCTATCGACCGGACCAGAACTCGGTCGACCGGTCGGTAGATCGGCGTGCACAAGGACGTGCATATAGCCCATGCCTATGGGCTGGTCGACCGCACGGTCGACCGACTGGCACTATCCAACTCTCAGGTAGGCCTGGTCGACTGGGTGGTCGACCGACAGGCAGTTTTGCCAATGGGGCAGTCGACTGGGTGGTCGACTGACGATTAAAACGGTCGAAAATCTGACTGTTGGCCGGTTGACTGGGGGTCGACCGACAGCCCATTCTGGGCACATTTTGATCCCAACAGCTATAGTTTTCTAGAGGCTCCAAATGTGGGCTTTGAGGCCTGTTTTCACTAAGAATTTCAAGAGCCGAATTTCTCATCTTTTCAAGTGTTTTTCAGCAAGTTTTAAAGATATTTTTTAGCCAATGATTCTTATCTTTTATTTTTTCAAAGTTTTGGAAAATTCAAAGAAATACAAGTTTTTGGAAATATATTTAGTTATTTATTTTTCATATCTATCAAGAAGTTCTTCCCAAGTATTTTCTTTGTTATTTCTTTTCCAAACACTTTGATTTAGCATACTTGAGCTATTCAATTTAAATCTATCTTTAGGATCTTTGTTTTTATGAGAAAAATTGATTTTGATCCTTTGAGATCATCAAGTGCTGTTTGTGATCTTTGTGATCACCAAATTGTATTTTCTTTTGCTTTATGCTTGGCTTTGTGTCCACCTTTTGTGTAGAGGTTTGTGACTGAGTTGGAGTTGTGTACTCCTTGGTTGTAATTTCTTGGTAGAGGTCCCTGTCTGGAAGACTCTATAGTGGATAGTTGAAATCCTTCTGTGTGAAGGCGGGGACGTATAGCCGTGGCTCGAACCTTAAAATATATCCTCGTATTTGCGTTTGATCTTCAATCTCTCAACCCTCATCTGTCTTATATCTTGCATTGTTATTTTCATTGATCATATTCATATACATGCTTGATATTGTTTGTGTGCCCACTCTTTGTTGAATCAAGAGAGCTATTAATGCACTTCAACTTATAATTTAGAGAAATCATGAGGATTAGTTCCAGAGCCCTTCACGGGGAATTCAGACTCACTCTTATTACACATAGTGCATTAGCAATTTAGTTTTTAATTCTGCATCATTTATCTTACATTAGCACTACACTTATTCACCCCCTCTAGGTACACTTTCACCTAGTTAGTTTAGATGTGGCTAGGTTTCTCAGCTGACATGCACAGTTAAATAAACAAGTCCTCGCAAAAATAAAAAATCCTAATCTAGGTTAAGCCTGGACTTAGACGACTCCTAAATTTAGACTGTCTTTGGGAGATATATTGCCGACGTTAACTACAAGCTAATCGGCCAGGTAGGTGGCAAGATCGGTGGGAGGTATCTGTCAAAGACGGGCTTAATTATGTTAAATCACTAACCTTTTGGGTTTCGCCTCTCAATCTCCTACCTAGTTACCGATTTTCCAAGAGTTGATTTTGAATAACTTCGTCCTTCAGTCAATCTTTTAATGAGCCCGAGTTAACTTAAGGCCAACATCTAGTCAATTTCTAATTTATGGTTAGATTTTTGAGTGCAACAGAATTGGTTTGTGGGCTAAGGAAGAGTAATGGCGTCCCCACCTTATGTTGTTTAGGGATTTTGCCCTTAAAATGTATTAGTGACGTGTACAAACAAATAAAAAAAATTCACTCAAAAGCAGTAAATTAGCCAAAGGGTGCTTCTTACTCTATATGCAATGTGGACGTACCTTGTTGCCAGCACTCTTCAATAAAAATTAAGAAATAGACACGCATCTATGATGCAAGAGTCTAATTTTTTTATGTTAATCAACTAATAGGTTACTATTAATTAGTTAGCAGTATGCAGGGTGATCACAGAGAAAAATTATCAACTACTATAAAATGTAATTGCAATTTGCAGCAGACCTGCAAAAGATGAAGCAATATAAATTTCTTAGGCCACGAAAATGCGGCTTTTTAGTGGTTCCTCTTACTCTGCCTTCTAGTGCAGAGACACAAAGTTGCTAAATTTTCTAAACTGCAGTAAATTTGTGTTGTCAGATCATGCAAACAGACACAGAAAAAAAGAAAAAAATTAGTTTTAGAGAATATCATACTGTTCCTGGCCACGAAAATGCGGCTTTTTAGTGGTTCCTCTTGCTCTGCCTTCTAGTGCAGGCAGAGGCACAAAGTTGCTAAATTTTCTAAACTGCAGTAAATTTTTGTGTTATCAGATGATGCAAACAGACACAGAAAAAAAGAAAAAAATTAGTTTTAGAGAATATCATACCGTTCCTGGCCGGCAATGGCGCCAAAATTTTGATTGAAGAAAAGAAAATGAATTGAAAATAAAGTCAAGAGTTAAAGTCATAAATTTCTTAATTTCTTCTCAATTTAATTGCTGATTAAGCTGGAACTGGCACACAAAAATACAGCATTTCAGAACTTAAAATAAAGAGTGCAAGTACTTAATACTACCGCAATAGCAAGTGGCTATGCGGGTCGTGATCCACAAGGAGGGACTAGCGATGGAAGCTTTTTTAGCAAGTTCTCTTTTAAGTTACATTTAATGGTTAAAGATCTTCTTTAGTTCTTTTAAAAAAAGGAAAAATAAGTTAAAGTTAATTTAAAAAGAAAGTGGTAGATTGAGAAGGTGAAGAAAATAGAAAATGGATATTTACAAATAAATTAAAAAGAGTGATAAAATAGTTGGAGATTGTGGTGATCTAAACTAAAGAATTAAAAGAAAGAAAACTAAAATAAATACTTATCTCCCCTGGCCAAATACTTTTCTTGAATCTGTGGCGACAATGTTACCTTGAAGTGGAGGCATTCAGCGCATAGCCCATAAGAGTTGATTCCCGTCTCTTTCACATTACATCATCAAGATGATACAAGTATAAATGATACAAACTGAGATTAAGATCCATCGTCATGAGCTAACGGTGGCACTCGCAAAGGCAAGGATCTGCACTCGCAAAGGCGAGGATCTTTCGATGCTATAAGACTCACTTAGATAGCAATTGGTACCAAAAGAAGAGAAGTAGAAAAGAAGAAGAGTACAAAAAATAAAGAAGAACATAAAAATGTAACTATATATTCAATGGTGTAAAAATAAGAGAAAAGAAGAACAACTTACACCGATGTCACTCTTAATACAAATTTCACTCTCATTCTCCTATGAAACTCTGATCTTCTCTGAATTATATAAATGAAAACTGAAAATTACATAAAAAGAAAAATAAAAACCTACACTAAAAGAATGAAAAACTGGCTTAGAATCTATCTCTGCATGGTCGCTCTTTGTGGTCTCTGAAAAACCCAGTATTTATAGGCAAAACCCAACAGGGAGGAGCATACGAAGATAGGGGAGCTAACGCTCCCAACTTCTCTAACAAAGCTATGAAAATGCGACTTTTGACGTGTTTTTTGCGGCCTAGGTGTGGCCAAGTGGCTACATTCGGGGGGTACAGCTCCTGCTTTTGTGATTTGACTTTATCTGGTTCTAGAATTTTCGTTTCAGCTCTTGGATTTGATGAAACTGCGTTTGATCTTTTTTGGCTTTAACCAACTCATTTTGGAAGATTTGTTTAAACCAATTTTCAACTTCTCTGATTTGTCATGATCTGCCCTGATTTTCTGATTTTGAATTAATTCTGAATTAAATCAGAATTTTGATGGGCTTTTAAACTCGTTTCTCTTTCCTTTCCTTTAGCAATGGGCTTGCATATAAATTAGACAATAATTAGGATTAAAAGCAGAGTTTATTATATAATAAGTATGAGAATGTGACAATGAATGTGCAATATCAACGATTGATCATACCCATACCTATCTTTTGCTCATCCTCAAGCAAAACAACAAAACTAAACCGAAAATTATTCGACCACTTTCGCAGGTCACGCGATTGCACTGAGCATATGCAACAAGCCGTTAACTTCTAGATTTCCCATTGAGGACGAGTTTTGTCTCATGAGGGTTTTCAGTGGATTGCACCCACAAAATCTATAAAGAAAGAGAGGAATGTTAGTATTTTGAAAACTCATTTTGAGAGAGAAAAATATTTGAAATATTATTGTAAGAATAAGTAATCTATAAGTTATAGGAAAACCGAATTTTTCATTTCTAAACTTAGTCTCTATTCAAAAATTTGTTATCAATCAAAGTAAGGAATAAAATTGTACTTCTCATCTAGTCTATTACTTTAACCTAAGTTATATGCACCTTCATGACCGTAAAATTTTGACTAAAGGTTCCTTAACTCTAACTCTTATGCCTTATTTATTTATTTTTGGTAGTATTATTCCTTCGTTCTATTAGGCTTTCTAATCTGCACATATAACGAGCCTTTAATTGGTGACTCCCAAACCAAACGGTCTTAGGGCACCGGGTGAGAAGACACCCAAAGGACTTAAAGACTCAAGCAAACAAGGCCATAAAACTAAGGATTTTATTATATGAACCGCCTTTAGGCATGAATACTTATACTTAAAGAGGCACAAATACCCAGCTTAATCAGAGGATTTATATATATATATATATATATATATATATATATATATATATATATATATATATATATCCTTTTCTTCTTCTTTTTTTTTAAATAAGGCATAAGAATCTTTGTTTTTGAACCCTAAGTGTGTAAGTGTATAAAGCATGCATATATTATCATGGTAAAGATCAAGACTAAATACTTTTACAAATTTTCTTCCTAACCTTAGAAATCAAATAAATAATCTTATTTTGACCAAGTGTAAGAAATCTTAATTATGATTCTCCCATTCCTTAAAATTGACTTAATTTCTTACAAAAAATATGTCAAAATATTGTTTCTATATTCAAAAAGTTTTTAAACTAAAGAAAATGTAATAATTTTTTAAAAAAAATAAAAGAAAAACCTACGTTATGTTAGAACCCTCCCCCACACCTATCTCATGCATTGTTCTCAATGTATGAATTAATGCATAGATGTATGAAAAAGAAGAAAGGGAAGAAAAATATTACCTAAGGTGATGGTTCTGGTGGTAGTCTGATTGGTTCACGAAATGCGGCCCAATCTAACTTGCGTGGGGTTTGGAGGAAGCCACCAGAAATCTCTCAATATAACCGACTAAAATGATGTATATATGAATATTTTTATTAAGAATTTTACCCCAACTAATTTCTAAATTTTCAAACTAATTTTAGAGTCACTATTATCAATACCTCTGTCCCAAAATGGAATATGAAAGATGGAATGATTGATATGGAATCAAGAAGGCATGAACTACAATCGACTCAAGAAAATGACTGAAGTCAAGTAAAGGTTCAGGAGTCAAAAATTGTTCAGGAAGTGGGTCCAAATTAAGAAGTTGAAACTCAAGTCCACATTCATTTTCCCACAATGGAATGCGACTTTCTACGATTGGTGATTCAAGTTCAAGAATGACAGTTATGAGAACCAAAACTGACTCTAAAATATTGCTCAAATCAGGTAGCAAAATAGGAATCAATATTGAATTAGAAATTTGAATTGGATCACAAATTTGAGACTCAAGGTCACATTCCTCATTTAGTTCAATTTCATAAAAATGAGAACTCGCCAATTTGTCAATAGGACTTTCAAAAGTATGAAATTGGTCAAGTTCAATATGATGATCATAAAAGATTGGTGATTCAATTTTCCCATAGATAGGCACAGGATCCAATGTGGACTCTGGAGAAGGATTGAAATTAGGTGAAGATACTGGAGTCATTATTAAATCAGAAAGCAAATTGAATTATTAGTTGAGGTTCAGGATCATATTCATTCTCAAGTTCAATTTCAAGAAAGGGATAACTTACCAAAATATCAATGTGATTTTCAAATATTGAAATTTGGGCAAGTTCAAATGGGTGTGCTGAAATGGAATCTTGTTTTCAAAACAACATGATTCTTTGGCTCTAACATAATGGTTAGCGACATCAGGAATGGTCAAGGGTGAGAAGAAGAGTTTTGACCATTATATCCAGAGTGATTTGATTTGAGTCATGCCTTCAAATAGCTTTTCATAGTCGATTGGTTCATCATTTTGTTGTGATTAGACTTGAAAAGATGAAGTTTTGTTTTAGAATTTTTTATGAAATCGTGAGTCCATCAGATTTTGTGATTGTTACTCGGACTCACACATACTCATTTTCAAGAAACATGATTTTCTATTTTGAACTGGTGAAACTGAGTATGAATCTTGAAAAATTTTGTGGAATTGGAGAGGCCTGAAATTTTCGTTCGGCCTCCTACATGTCTTCTATACTCTTTCTAGCTCGAGTTTTTCTTCAATGGGTTGGTCTAGAAAAGGAGTATATGAAGCAAAATCGGAGAATGAATATTGTGAAAATTGAGGATACAAGGTGGATAAGGAGGATTAGTTGGTTGAAAATTAGACTCGAGGGAGGTGAATCCCCATTGACTCTGTGAAGAGTTGGAATTATTTTAAAATTATGGTCATAAGATTGTGGGCATGGGTTATATTGATTTGGATAAGTCTAACCCGGTGTATTTGGTTGGTTCATATTTAAAAAAAAACTGGTTGGAATTATCCAAGTCAAATGGGGTGCAATATGAATTACCATTAAAATTGAAAAAATTATTGTTATAAGCTATATCACATAAGATTTATCAAAATCAAATAAGGAGAAACAAACAAATAAACAAACAAAAAGAAAATCTAATTTAAGTTAGGGTAAACCTTAGACCTAGATGACTCCTAACTGGTTAGATATCCACAAGGGGTATATTGTCGAATCTGACCACAAGTTAATCGGCCAGGTAGGGGTAAGATCAGTGGGAGGTATCTGTGTCTAAGCAACATGCCTAATTATGTCAAACCACCAACCTTTGGGGTTTCGCCCCTCAATCCCCTACCCTTAACACCAATTTGAAAAGAGTCAAATTCTAATCATCTGTCAGTCTCCTATTGAGTCCTGATGTCCCTAGGGCCAACATCTACTCAGTTTTAGTTAGGTTTGGATTAGTGTGTGATTGGAGATGATTTGTGGGCTAAGAAAGGGTAATGACTTTCCCACCTTATCTTATTTATAGGACAAGCCCTTAAGATTCATTGTTCAAAGTGTGTAGGATATAGAAAAGTAACATTCAACAAGCAAATAATCCCTCAAGAATGTTTCCTAAACTATATACTATGCATGCGTACCTTTTGCTCCAGCACTCTTTAACAGTAATATAAAATGTAAACGAATTAGACACGTGCCTAAATACAAAGTCTAAATCATTTTTAGCATTTAACAAACATCAATTTACTATTGAGGTTAGAAAGTATATACAATGAGACAAACAAGGAAATAAATAGCCATAGAATTTCAGCTTGCAATTTAGCCAACTTGCAGAAATACAGGTTAGCAGTTCACTCAGATTACCACTAGAATGTAGCAAATCGGAGGGCTTCTGCGCTCTGCTTTCTTGAGCAGAGTCCGGGCCACTTATATGTCCACTGCAACAAAAAAAATTTCCTTGTTGTTAAACCTGTACACCAAGAACAACAAGAAGGTTAACCAAAAATGTAAACTTAAAAAAAGAATTACTTACCATCCCTCCCCAGCAACGGCGCCAAAATTTGATTGAGTTGGAACCTGCACACAAAAATGGTGAATTTCAGAACTTAAAATAAAGAGTGTAAGTACTCAATACTATCGCAATAGCAAGTGGTTATGTGAGTCGTAATCCACAAGGAGGGACTAGCGATGGAAGCTTTTTTAGCAAGTTCTCTTTAGAATTACATTCAATGGTTAAATATCTCCTTTTAGTTCTTTAAAAAAAAGGAAAAATAAGTTAAAGTTAAGTTAAAAAGAAAGTGGTAGATTGAGAAGGTGGAGAAAATAGAAAATGAATATTTACAAAGAAATTGAAAAGTGTGATAAAATAGTTGGGAGATTGTGGTGATCTAAACTAAAGAATTAAAAGAAAGAAAACTAAAAGAAATACATACCTCCTCTAGCCAAATACTTACCTTGAAACTATGGCGATAATGTTACCTTGAAGTGGAGGCATTCCGCGCATAGCCCATAAGAGTTGATTCCTATCTCTTCCAAATTACATCATCAAGATGATATAAGTATGAAATGATACAGACTGAGACTAAGATCCATTGTCATGAGCTATCAGTGGCACTCGCAAAGGCAAGGCTCTTTCGATACTATAAGACTCACTTAGATAACCATTGGTGCCAAAGAAGAAAAGTAGAAAAGAAGAAGAAGAGTACAAAAAAATAAAGAAGAACAAAATGTAACTATAGATTCAACGTTGTAACAATAAGAGAAAGAAGAACAACTTACACCAATGTTACTCTCAGCACAAGCTTCACTCTCATTCTCCTATGAAACTCTGATCTCCTTTGAATTATATAAATAAAAACTGAAAATTACATAAAAAGAAAAATAAAAACATACACTAAAATGAATGAAAAACTGGCCTAGAATCTATCTCTGCATGGTCGCTCTCTGTGGTCTCTGAAAAACCCAGTATTTATAAGCAAAACACAACGGGGAGGAGCGTACGAAGATAGGGCAAGCAAATGCTCCCCCAACTTCTCTAATAAAACCGTGAAAATGCAGCTTTGGTCGCGTTTTTGCGGCTTGAGTGTGGACAGGTGGCCACACCCGGGGTACAGCTCCTGGTTTTGTGATTTGACTTTATCTGGTTCTAGAATTCCCGTTTCAGCTCCTGGATTTAACGAAACTGCTTTTGATCTTTGGCTTTAACCAATTGATTTTGGAAGGTTTGTTTTAACATGTTTTTAACTTCTCTTATTTACTATGATCTGCCCTGATTTTCTAATTTTTAAATTAATTCTGAATTAAATCAAAATTTTGATGGGCTTTTGGGCTCATTTCTGTTTCCTTTCCTTTAGCAATGGGCCAGCATATAAATTAGATAATAATTAGGACTAAAAGCAGAGTTTATTATATAATAAGTATGTGAGACAACTATCACTTAGAGGTTAACATATTGGTGGATTCCTTAGTAGTTAGTAACCATGAGTTTTCTTTCTTTTTCACTTTATTTTAGAAATATCAAAAATCACAAATATCTTCTTTTCTATGTTTCCCACTTCTTCGTGTTTCACCGTAGTTCTCTTTTCCATTCTTTGTTTTCCTTTCTTTTCATTCTTTTAAACATTGAAGAACCGTTAACATACAGATGAACATACCCTGTAAGCTTCTATCACCTCCCGTCCTCATGGATTCGACTCGTTTTAGATGCTACAACGGAAGTATCGAGGAAGTCAAAGCACACATACTTTAAATATTAATTTCAAAACATAAATTTTCGTGCACGGTTTTTCCCCGATTAAATTTTGGCGCCGTTGTCGGGGATGGGAACGGTTTGATTTCGCATTTCTGTTAACTTTTCTTCTTTATTTTTTGGTATGCAGGTTAAAGTTTTAGCATTGTGGAGGTCCATACTTGCTCTTGTGTGATTGAGTAAATTCTTATATATTCTTATACTCTGCTGCTAATTTTATTCATATTACCTGTGCATTATAATAATTAAGAACTAAAATACTGAAATTGGATGCTTTAAAATGGTTTAGACATTTGCATCTAGGCACGTGTCCATTTTCATTTCAATATACTGTATTTTGTTCTTGTGTAATTGTGATCTTAAATTCTGCCAGTGCCCCGTTCACTGCCTATCCCAAGCCAGGATAAAGGAGGAGAGTTGTGGTAGGCCTGTGACAGCCAACGTAAAACATTGTCACATACTATGAACATGAATTAAGAACTAAATTTTTTGGGGCGTCCCTACTAAGCGAAGCGCTACATCGGAGCCGGGTGTAGTGAAAAATTGGCAAGAGTTGCTAGGTCGTCGTCTAGAAATGACGCGCCACATCGGCGCCCAAATGTGGTGCCAAATGAGCAAGGGTTCCTACATTTTTATGAGCGGTTGAGGTAAAAAAAAAGTTCCTCATGAACATAGGATTAGGTTAGCATCATGGAACATAGGTCTCTTACAGGTAGATTAGTAGAGTTAGTTGATGTTATGGTTAGACGGAAGGTTAGTATTTTGCGTGTGTAGGAAACGAAGTGGGTAGGTGAAAGAGCTAGAATTATAGAGCCTTGGGGTTATAAACTTTAGAATACTAGTAAAGATAGAAATCGCAATGGGGTGAATGTGAACATAGATAAACAATTGCTTGAGGATGTATTAGAGGTTAGGAGAAAAGGTGATAAGATTTTACTAATTAAACTTATTTTAGATAAGGAGATTTTTAATGTTATTAGTGTGTATGCACCATAAGTAGGACTTGATGAGTCAAGTAAGCATCAATTTTGGGAGGATTTAGATGAGATTGTGCAAGGAATATCTAGCAGAGAAAAGCTTTTCATAGGCGGTGACCTCAATGGGCATGTAGGAACTAGTCGTTAAAGGTTTTATAGTGTACATGGCAGATATGGTTTTGGGGAAAGAAATGAACCAAGTAAATCGATTATAGAGTTTGCTTTGTCATATGATTTGATCTTAGTGAATACTTGATTAAAAAGAGATAGTCTCACTTGATCACTTTTAGAAGTGGATTAAGTGCGAGCCAAATAAATTTCTTTTTAACTAGAAAAGTAAATAGAGATTATTATATGGATTATAAGGTAGTACGAGGTGAGAGTGTAGTAACCCAACATAGACTCTTAATTTTAGATGTCCAGATTAGAAGGAGATTCAGAAAGATTAAACGTAAGTTAGATCCTACGATTAAGTGGTAGCAGTTAAAAGAAGGTAACCAAAGAGTTTTTGTAGATCGAGTAGTACATGAAGAAGATTGGAAAGCCCAAAATGATCTCAAACAAAATTGCTAGCATCATTAAAAGAGTAGTTAAAGATGTACTTGGTGAGTCACAGGGTGGTGCTCCACCATGTAAGGACACATCATGGTGGAATGAAGAGGTAAAAGCTGCCATTAAGATCAAATGAGACTCTTATAGAGATTGAAGAAAATTGTGATGAAATGAGTTTTGAGAGGTATAAGCTAGCCAAGAAGGAGGCTAAGAAAGCTGTTCAGAATACAAGAGCTAAAGTGTATAGAGAAGTGTATGAGAAGTTGGACACTAAAGAGGTTGAAAATGATATATATAGAATTGCTCGAATAAGGGAGAGAAAGACTAAAGACTTGTGTATTGTGAGGTGTATCAAAGATGAGGATCAGAAGGTTTTAGTTCGAGATGAAGAAATCAAAAAAAGATGGAGAGAATATTTTGATAAATTATTCAATGGTAGTTCTACTTAAGACTTGGATGACCTTACCATTCAGTACCAAGATATGAATTATAATTATATGCGCAGAATTAGTGAATTTGAAGTTAAAGAGGCCTTGAAGAGGATGAAGTCAAGGAAAGTTGTTGGCACGGATGGAATTTCTATTGAGGTATGAAGATGCTTAGGTGAGGTGGGCGTGAGATGGCTAACAAACCTCTTTAATAAGATCTGGCTAACTAAAAAGATGCCAAATAAGTGGAGGACAAGTACCTTAATTCCCCTCTACAAGAACAAAGGTGATATCCAGAGTTGTTCAAAATATTGTAGAATAAAACTCATGTGTCACAACATAAAGCTTTGGGAAAGGGTAATTGAATACAGGTTAAGGCAGAATGTTACAATATCAGAGAATAAGTTTGGGTTTATGCCAGGGCGATCGATGACAGATGCTATTCATTTGCTCCATCAACTTATAGAGCGATTTCGAGAAAGGAAGAGAAATTTACATATGGTCTTTATTGATTTAGAAAAAACTTATGATAAGGTGCTAAGAGAGGTATTATGTGGACATTGATGAGAAAAGGAGTCCCCATCAAATATATTGACATAATCAAGGATATATACAATGGAGTAGTGGCAAATGTCAGAACTTGTGGAGGCATAACAAGTGATTTTTCTATCACAATTGGATTGCATCAAGAATCTGCATTGAGTCCATTCTTATTTGCCATAGCGATGGATGAGCTTACTAGAGCTATTCAGGATGAGATACTGTGGTACATGCTATTTGCTGATGATATTGTCCTAGTCAATGAGACGAGAGCTGGGGTAAATGCCAAATTAGAGTTATGAAGGCAAACTCTAGAATCTCGAGGTTTTAGATTAAGTAGGGCCAAAACAGAGTATATGGAGTGTAAATTCAGTAAACAGAGAATCCGAGATTATAGTATTGTGAGACGAGATGGACAAGAAATATCGATAAGCAGTCATTTTAAGCACCTGGATTCTATTTTTCAAAAGGATGGGGAGATCGATAGTGATGTCAACTATAGGATCCAACCTGGCTGGTTGAAATGGAGGAGCGCAACAAGAGTTTTATATGATCGTAACATTCCGTTATGGCTGAAGAGAAAATTTTATCAGACTGCTATTAGGCCAGCTTTGTTATATGGCACAAAATGTTGGGCTATAAAGAGACATCATGCCCAGAAGATGAGTGTAGCAGAGATGCGCATACTTCGTTGGATGTGTGGTAACACGCGAAGAGATAAGGTGAGAAATTAGGATATTCGTACTAAGATAGATGTAGCCTCTATAGAAGAGAAGATGAGAGAAAATCGCCTACGATGTTTGGTCATGTGCGATGTAGACCTACAGATGTACCAGTCTGGCAAGTAGAGCATATCAATTTAGGGCAAGTTAAAAGAGTGCAGGGGAGACCGAAGAAAACATGGATGGAGCTAATACGACAAGATATAGAGGCTAAAGGTCTTAGTGAAGGTATATTGCTCGATAGGAATGCGTGGAGAAAGCTGATCCATGTGCCCGATCCGGTGTAATTCTCTTTTGGTTCATGTAGCCTACCCCAAATACTTGGGACAAATGGCTTAGTTGTTGTTGTTGTTATAGTTATGATCTTGACGGAGGTGTACATATTGCATTGCATATAGTTAGGACAAATACGTGAGTGATTTACTCTCTTTGTGTGTTCATTCTTATCTATATTGCACACTTGCACGGATTGAACTTAAGGGCAAAATCCAATACAACATAAGGTGAGGAAGTCATTACCCTCCCTTAGCCCAAAAATCACCTCCCCACTCACACAACCCAAGCCTTAATAAAACTTGCTAGACGTTGGCCCCTAGGGACATCTCAGACTCATTTAGGAGATTGATCTAAGGGGAAGTTGTTAGAGTTTGACTCTTGTAAAATCAGTGTCTAAGGTTGGGGATTGAGAGGCGAAACCTCGAAGAACAGTGGTTTGACATAATTAGACACGTTGCTCCGGCACGGATACCTCCCACTGATCTTGCCCCTACCTGACCGATTAATTTGTGGTCAGATTTTAACAATGTACCCCCTGTGGACAGTCTAACCAGTTAGGAGTCGTTTAGGTCTAAGTCAACCCTAACATAGGCTTGTTTTCTTTTTCTTTTTCTTTATTTGTTTGTTTGTTTGTTTGTTTTCTTTTTTTTTTTTGTAAATTGTGATATGGATTTCAACAACAATTTTTTTCATTCAAATATGAAGCAATATTTCACCCCGACCTCATTTGACTCGGATAATTCCCACCCGGCTATGTACAACATGAACCAATCTTATATGCCAAATTGAGATTATCCGACTCAATATGTGCCCAGTCCCAATACTATGAACAAGACTGGAATAATTATCACCACTCTTCACCGAGTCAATAGGGATACAACTCCCCTGAGTATTATGGTCAACCACCTTACTAACATCCAGCCTCATATACTCCTTCCCCCGAACAACCATTAGAAGAACAAATTGACTGGGAAAAGAGGAGGGAAGCCTTAGAGGAACTCGAGTGATGAATTCAAAATCTAGAGGACTTGAAATCCCATCAAAGTTTTCAAATCCAATATCCTTTCTCCATTTTCTATGTCCCACACAAGAAGAACATACAGACTTAGAAAGAGTATGGAATCCATGATTCAGTTCTAAAGCGATCCTTTTATTATGATAGAAGCTAGACTTAGTCGATTGGAAAACATGCCCTATCCAATCTTTGACTATTCCTAATACTTCTAATCATATTGATGAAAACTAAAAATCTTAGAATCTTGAAGACTTTGACCAAGATTCAATTTTACCACAAAACCTTGAACTTAACTAATATCAACCCATTGACAAATTGGCAAGTTTTCATTTCAATAAAATTGAACTTGAATATGAATGTGAACCTGACCTACAACTTTGTGATTCAAATCCAATTTTTGCATTTATGTTAACTTTGGTATCCTTACCCAAGTTGGACCCATTGCCCGAGCCAACATTAATTTTTGTATCCATAGATTTTGAGATTGAACCGTTTCTTTTGGATTGTCACACTTCATTGATGGGAACAAAATGTGAAATTAAATTTTGTGATTTGGACTCAACTCTTGAACCTAAACTGACTCTCGGACCCAAAGTTGATTTTCTCGTGTTAGTATTGGTTCCCGAACTATTCATTTCAAAGCCCAAATCATCTATTCTACAAAACTACATTCTATTGTTGGACCAAGGTATTGACCAGAATGACTCAGTGATGATATTTCAAGGTTGGTCATGTAAAGGGAATAATTTTCATGATAGGATCTTGCGTGATTCTATTAAAATTGGGGATTGTAAATATGTAAATAAAAAAGAGGTCAATAAAGGTGGATTCCGTGAGCTACCACATTACCTTGATTGGGTAGCAACGCTTGGCCCAATCAGACCACCACCAGAGCCACCACCATGAGGTAATTTTCCTTCCTTTCCTATTTGTTTTATGTATATACACATTCACGGTGCACTGAGGACAATACATGAGATAAGTGTGGGGGAGGGTTTACTAACATAGTTAGCTTTACATTTTCTTTCTTTTACACTCCTTTTTAATTTCAAAAAAAATTATAAAAACTCTTTTCTTTTCTTTTTACAAAAATTAAGAGAAATAGTTTTGATCCATTTTTAAGAAAATTAAGATTATCTTAGGAATTAGGAAGACCTAAAATTATGAAATTTTAAACGTCAAGAAATAGATCTTATTTAAATTTTAGGATAAGAAAGTAAGATTGGAAAGATAATTTGATCTTAAAATTTTTGCCTTAGATTTGTGCACTTCACACTTACACAATTTTTGGGATTGAACAAAGACTAAATGTCATAAAAATATATAAAAAAATGTGAAAAACACCTAGAGGGGGGGTGAATAGGTGTAAGTGCTAATCTAGTGAACTAAATGCGCTAAATGCGGAAGCTAATGCAAATTTTGCAATCACACTTAGTACAACACAAAAGTGTAGCCGAATTCCCCGTGAAGGGCTCTAGACTAACTCCTCTTGATTCCCCTTGAATGGGTTGAGGTGCTATGTGAAGCTCTTGTGGTTAAGTACAAGTGAGGCACACACAAACAACCAAGCATATACAAGATATAGCAATATGGAATATGCAAGGCACAATGCAAGCAATGTATGATATGAATATGAATGATGCTTTGCACAAATAAACAAGAGAGAGTTAGAGATATTGGATCAAACGAAAACACAATGATATGTTTCGAGGTTCGAGCCCCTAGCTCTACATCCCCGCCTACACCACCGTGTAGGATTTCCAATCCACTATAGGAGTACCGAACTCCTCTCTCAATGCCACCGAGGCAATACAACCACAATCCACCTCTACCGAAGAGGGATAAGGCCCGTAGCCAATACAACAAACTCCACCTCACACTTGAGGGAGCAAACCAAACCTCAACCTCTACCAAAGAGGGAGCAACCCAATCAAAGTAAGGGTTTTACAACAAGTGGTATCTTTCAACCGCAAACCTCTTTCCTTTTCTTTTTTCACAAAAACAAGATCCTAATAGATTAGGATAGGTGATAGCTCAAGTGTGGAATCAAGGTGTTTTTGGAAACAAGCAACAAAGAAAAACTACTTGGGAAATGTCTTGTAAATAATAGAAAATGAAAACCAATACAATATCCCAAAAACCTAGTTCTCTTTGATTTTCCAAAACCTTGAAAAACAATAAAGATGAAAACTTTTAGCTTTAAAACTCTTTTAAAAACTTCTTTTAAACTCAGGAGAAACTGGGATTTTTCTCTTGTAAAAACCTTGGCCAAAATCCCAAAGAATTGGGGTTTATATAGGCCGATCAGAAAACTAGCCGTTAGGCTGATGTGGCAGCCTGACAGGCTAACGGTCGACCGGCCCGGTCGACCGCCAACGGTCAGAAAAGTGACCGTTGGGCAAACACGGTCGACCGGCACAGTCGACCAAAACAAACAGAGAGCACTGCTCTCAGACCGGTCGACCGTCCGGGTCGACCGTCTCAGAGCTGCCAAACGTGCACAGATCTGTGCACGTCGGTCGACCGGCCCGGTCGACCGACTTCACCCCAAGTCGACTAGGTCAGTTTGACTAGTCGACTGGTTGAAGCCTGGAACAGAAATCTGGGCCAGAAAAATAGTGTAAAATATTTTTCTAAAAATCTTTTAACACTTCTAAAAATCACCAAAAATAGTTTTAACATTTTATATTGAAACACAAACTTGTGATAAAAATTTCAAGACATATATCAATCATATCAATTCATTGAGTCTTGCAAATTTTATCAAAACCAACACTTGTATTTTTATCAAACATGATTTTTCAATACATGAATAAGATAGTCAAAATAAGTTTGTATAGGAAGTGTAAGCATGTATGTATAAATAGAAACCATCTACTATACATATAAACAAATTAAACTTGTTTTGATCCATCATTCATGAAAACCAATTCCAAAACATGAAAACGTGTGTGTTTGTGCACTTGAGCATATCAACTATACTAAGCTTTACAAATGGATCTAAAACACACTAAACTATGGATACCTAAGTCTTCTTGATGATCTTCATCTTCAAGACGACTTGGTCCAAAACTCCATCCATGGGCTAGGCAATGTGTGATCTTGAAGTTTTGGCCCTGGAATCACTATGAAAAGCTTCTAAACACCTTGTTGAAGCTAATCACCAACTAATATCTTGGTTAATGATCTGAAACTTAAAAAACACAAGATTATTAGTAAACATAACTACATGAGTTAATCATCATCAAAACTAGGGTGGAAGGCCTTTGGGCCAACAAAATGATGATAATAAAAATTACTTATTGAAGTTGAGTAATTATGCCTTAAAAAGTATGATATCCACACCTAAATCGGTGGACAAAAATAAAATAATCCCCTTTAGTTTTGTAGCCTTGTTTACTCGTGTCCTTAAGTCCGAGGGATGTTTTCTCATCTGGTGCCCTAAGATCATCTGGTTTGGAAGTCACTGGCTAAAGGCTCACTATCCAAGTAAATAAGAAAGCCTAAGAAAACTAAGGGAAGAAAAAAGGAAAAAAACAAAGAAAAAAATAAATATATACAAATCAATGGCATGAAAGTTTGAGTCAATATCTCAAAAATCTTCACAGTTCACAAAGTGCATATTTTCTAAGAGTTTTATGAAAGATCAAAGAATCAATTCAATTTTAAATTCTTACATTTAATTTATAACAAGATTTTGCATTTCGACTTAGTTTAAGAAAGAATAATTTCTAGTTAACCTATGACCTTTGATCATTTATATCTTCAAAAATACTTCAACACTTTTCTCTATTTCAAAAATACGTTTTTAAAATACTAACATTTTATTTCTTTCTTTATGTATTTTATAGGTGTAATCCGCTGAAAATCCTTAGGAGACAAAACTCCTTCTTTAAGGAAAACCTAGAGGATTAACGGCTTGTTGCACATGCTCAGTGCAATCGCGTCCCTGCAAAAGTGGTGTAATAATTTTCTTAGTTTTTGTTTTGATCGGGACGAGCAAAAGGTAAGTGTGGGTGTGATTAGTCTCTAAAACTGCATATTTCATACCACATCTTCACATTTATTTAATATTAAATTCTGCTAATTACACCTCTCTTGCAAGTTTCTAGGTCTATGGTGTGCAATGAAGAAGAAGATTCTAAATCACCATTTAATGGGTGATTAAAGGCTTATAATATAGCTATTGACTTTGGAGAGCTGAATCGTCAAAACCAGGGGCCCAAAACTAGAAACTGGGACATCCAGCTGATAGGGGACAGATGCGACAGCGCGTGGCAGCAGGCGCCGCGCGCGCGGCTCAAGAAGAGCTACAGAAACGCGGCCTGCCACGCGCGCGGCTCTAGAAGAGCAGCAGAAATGCGGCCCAGGCTGCGTTTTCGCGGCTGTACGGGTGCGGCCACGCCCGTGCTTTGGGCCAAGGGTTGTCCCTCTGGTCCCCGCTCCCCTGGTGCCTATAAATACCCCCTGGGATTCTGTATTGAAAGATATACAGAGAGTTAGGGTAGTTTCTTCTCCATGTTGTAGTTTAGGGCAGTTTAGATTAGTTGTTCTTCTTCTTTTTTTGTATTTTTTTATTTTGATAGATCATGTAATAGGAAAGAGAGTGATCATAGGATAGAAGAGAAGTTCTTGTAATGGAGGGTGACACTCTATAAAAGGTTCTTCCTTTATCTCTATTTGCTTCTTCTTTAACTCCTTTTACATGTTTAGCTAATTTTCTCTCATGGTAACTAAACTACTGATTAGTCCAACTTCTTACTTGATAATCCATATGAATCTAATAGCCTCTATTTGACCTTACTCTTACAAGAGCCATTGATGGCTCATGATGATGGATTTAACACTCTAACATCCTAACTCTCTAACAAGTTAACATTACTTTACTCCATACTTACTCTTATTTAGTTTTGATGGTTTAAGTGTAGCTTGCTCTTATTTTGTTGAGTTTGGATGTGATGAGTTAACATATGGGTCATGCTTTGAAAAGCTCTTGAACTAAGGACTAGTGATGGTCAATGATACATGTGAGGCAACTATCATTAAGAGGTTAGCATGTTGATGGGGTCATTAGTAGTTAGTAGTTATGAGTTTTCTTTCTTTTTCACTTTGTTTTAGAAATATAAAAGATCACAAATATCTTCTTTCTATGTTTCCCACTTCTTCGTATTTCACCTTACTTCTCTTTTCCATTCTTTGTTTTCCTTTCTTTTCATTCTTTTAAACATTGAAGAACCGTTAACATGTAGATGAACATACCGTGTAAGCTTCTATCACCTCCCGTCCTTATGATTCGACTCGTTTTAGCCTATATGCTTTAACGGAAGTATCGAGGAAGCCAAAGCACACGCACTTTAAATATCAATTACAAAACATACATTTTTCATGCGCGATTTTCCCCGGATCAGGGACAATGCATAAGATAGGTGTGGAGGAAGGTTCTAACATGACTAACATAAACTTAAAAAGAAAAAAAGAAAAAGAAAACTTTTTGAAAAGGGAACAATATTTTGACATATTTTTTGTAAGAAATTAAGTGAATTTTAAGGAATAGGATAATCATAATTGGAATTTCTTATACTCGATCAAAATAAGATTATTTGTTTGATTTTTAAGGTCAGGAAGAAAATTTGAAAAAGTAATTTTGTCTTTATCTTTATCTTGATGAAATATGCATACTTTTTACACTTACACACTTAGGATTCAAAAATAAAGATTCTTATACCTTATAATATATATATATATATATATATATATATATATATATATATATGAAAAATCAATAAATTTAATTATTGATTAGCTAGGTGCTTTGACCTAAGCAAGCCTTAGTATTTATGTAAAAGATGATTAGATAAGTTTGAAAAAAATTATATATATATATATATTACAAAATCTTCTTATTACTCTGAGTATTTGTGCCTCATAAAGTAAAAGTATTCACGTCTAAAAGTGGTACATCTTATAAATAGAAATCCTTTGTTTTGTGGCCTTGTTTGCTTGAGTTCTTAAGTCCTTGGGGTGTTTTCTCACCCGGTACCCTAAGATCATCCGGTTTGGGGGACACCGACTAAAGGCTCATTACATAACCAAATTAGAAAGCCTAATAAAACTAAGAATACCACCAAAAATATATTAAAAAACAATAATAAGGCATAAAAGTTTGAGTTAAAGGAACCCCTAGTCAAAATTTCATGGTCATGAAGGTGCATTTGACTTAGGGTAAAGTAATAGGGTAGATGAGAAATACAGTTTGACTCCTCACCTTAATTGATAACAAGTATTTGGATAGAGACTAAGTTTAAGAATGAAAAATTTAGTTTTCCTTATAACTTATAGATTACTTGAATTCTTACAATAATACTTCAAACATTTTTCTCTCTTTTTCAAAATGCTTTTCGAAAATACTAATACTTTATTTTTCTTTCTTTATGAATTTTGTAGATGTAATCCACTAAAAGCCCTCACAAGACAAAAGTCATCCTCTAGGGGTAACCTAGAGGCTTAACGGCTTGTTGCACATGCAAATTGCAATCGTGTTTCCTATAAAAATGAACAGTTAGTTTTGTTTTGCTCAAAGACGAGTAAAAGATATGTTTGGTGGTGTGATCAGTCACTGATATTACATATTTGTTGTTATATTTTCCATATTTATGTTATAATAACTTTACTTTTATTCTTATTTTTGTTTAAATAATGTGAGGCCTTTACCAAGGGAGAAGGAAAAGAAAACAAGCCCAAAGCCCATCTAAATTCTGATTTATTTCAGAATTAATTCAAATCAAGGATCAGGGAAAATTAGGGCAAATCAAAGACAATCAAAGAAGATAAAAATCAGTTGAAAAATCAGTTAAATCAGATCTTTACAAATCAAGTTCGTTAAAGCCGGAAATCAACAGAAGAATTGTCAAAATCAGAAGATCAATCGGCTAATCTTTTAGGATAAATGGAAAGAGAAGAAACCACTGAGTATCTCCCTCTGGATATGCCCAGCTTTTCTGTTGAGATAGGGGGGGAGCGTTTGCTTCCCCTATCTGCTCTCTCTCCCTCCCATTGGTTTCTTCCTATAAATACCAAGAAATTCGTGAAGGAAAGGGATGAAGATTAGGATCTAAATTTATCATTCTTAAGGCTAATATTTATGTTAGATAGATGCTATTCATTTGTAATTTCATTTTTTTCTGTTCTAGTCTAGTTCAGCCACATGTGAGAGTAAGAAGAGCTAATTGTAATCTAAAGTTAAAGTGACATAAATAAAGATTCAGGATCTTCCTTCTTCTCCAAACTATCTAGTATGTTACATTTATTTTATATACTTTGTTTTACATCGATCATGAGTAGCTAAAGCGTTTTTTTTTTTTTTTGGCTTGCTAATCTATCTCTTCTACCCCTCTTCTCTTAATTGGTTTTCATGAAAGCAACCTCACTTGAATCATTGGTATGCCTAAGTCAAGTTGTTCTTGAAGACACATGAGGATGGGTGTTAAACTTTAGACATTTATTTCAAAAGCACAACTATTTCTAAATCGTTTTTATTCCATACTTGCTACCTCGCTTGATGGTTTAACATTCTATTTTTAAACATCGTGTAAAGAAAAGTTTTCAGTTTTAAAATAAAACTATCTTATTTGTTTTACTTGAACACTCAAAGGAGACTTGGTGTTTTGCTTATGACTAAAGTGAGGCATTAAAACTTTCTTTAGGAAGGTGAGTAGATTAGTTGAAGATTAGGGAGCCCGGATCCATAATTTAAATCACAACAAAATCACTCTCAAAGCATTTTTAAAGATCATCTTCTTCAAAACCTATTCTAAATTTTCAGTTTTTCTTTGAATCACTACTTTACTCTCCATCTTCTTTCTACTAAAAAAACTAACACTAAAACTTGTTTTTCTCAAAATACTGAAACGTTTGCATCCCATCTCTCCTCTTTGGAGACGATCCGTTAGCCCTAGCCTACACGATACTTCGATTTTTGCAATCACTAACTGACGTGGGACTATTTTTTGCACTATACTCAACAATCCTCCCTTGAACAAAGAGTCTTAGCCTATTTGGGTCTCCCTGTCGTCACGGCAGAGGAGCGGCCCTGGCCCGGTCCATTCTTGCAGTCTTTCACACATTGGGTTAAAAGTTTTGAGCATGGCTCTGAAATCACTTATAAGGCTTAGGGCACCTTCCCAAAAGGTTAACCTTTAGGTGAGAGTAGCCCAAACACTTATATACCAAAGACCATTTCCAAGTCTAACCGATGTGAGACTATTTATTGACACTATGCTCAACAATTCACCCCCTCTAAGGTTGCCATGTAGACTTTCACGACCTTCCCACATATACCGAAGAGACACTAGCTAGCAGGGGAGATTGAGGCTGTCTATAAATGGTGCCCAGATGCACAATGCAAAAGGGCAAAAGATGAAAAATGCTGGCTTACGGCTCAATCTAGTTCCTCACGGGACACAAGACGAGAGAGGTCGGATCTGACGTCTGTAGAGATAGTTAGCAGTAGGTAATATTTTTCAAGACGACGAGCCACACAGTGATCTTAACTTTAAGAGGAGACCCCACCTTCCACAAGAGTTTAATGGCTCTGTTTAGATAGAGCGGCGGTTGAAGTAAGCTACACTGAGAGCGGATTGTGAAAGTATTTGAAGGTCTGGTAAAAATTATATGATTTTTATTAAAATTCTCATATCTTCTGATATATGAGCAGTTGACAGAAGATGCATGAAACACTTCCTTATTATCACACGTGCAGTTGATCAAAACTTTTAAATATATCTGATAATTTGTATTGTCAGTAGATGGAAATAAATATTTATTGCTAAACCTAAGTTACTTAATCATTTATAATTCCGCAAGATAATATTAGTATTCACCGCACATGTAACATAAATACAACGGTCACGTGAAATTTTGTACATAAATACAACGGTGTAATGATATTAATTTAGAGCATGATAGCATTACCAAAAGTTCTTGATATTTGTGATGTGGAAAAGAAATTTTACAAAACATAACAAAAATAAAATAAAATAATTCTAGCATATGCAATTTTTGAACCAGCAAGTTGTTCCCTTGTGGGGAATATAGGAAAGTGGCTGCTTCTTTATATATAAAAAAGGATGGCAACCATTTGACACTAGTACAGTATTGCGAGACGCACGTTTAACCGCTATTAGGTCTGCACCGTCATGTAATAAAAAGCGGTGGCAATTTTAAAATTTGCTGAAAAGTTATTGAATTGGCCTCAGACATTAGACGGCGGTTCTTAAAAGAACCGCCTTAATAGTCAGTATCACGGCGGTTCTAAAAAGAACCAATGTAACATGTTTGGACCAAGATGAACATATTAGGGCTACTCCTAAAGAACCGCCCTATTATACTTATCATAGCGGTTCTTGTAAGAACTGCCGTGATAAGTAGAAGAAGATATTTGGACCATGGAGAATATATTAGGGTGGTTCTTAAAAGAACCGCATAATATACTTATAACGGAAATTCTTGTAAGAACCCCTCCTTAGAAGTAAAATATAAAATAACTGCCCTAATATCTCCTCGAAAATCCTGCCCCACTCCAATTAAACCCTACCGGCTCTCTCGCATCACTCGCCTCCCCCGATCCCTCTCCCTCTTTCTCTCCCCCCTCTGCCCTGTCATGCCTCGCCGTGCCTCCGCCTTGCCCTCCCCTTGACCTAGCCCCCTTGTGCCCTCGCCGCCGTGCTGAGCCCTCGCCCTCACTAGATCCCCATCCTAGTCCTCGCCGCGCCACCCTCGTCGTGTCGTGCAACGCCCTCTCTTTCTATCTCACTCGGCATGTCGTGCCCTCACCGGATCCCCGTTGTGTCATGACCTCTCCCTCGTGGATCCTCGGTGTGCCCCCGCCATGCCCTGCCCGGCGGATCCCTCACCCTCACCGTGCCCTCATCGAATCCCTCGCCCTCGTCATGCCTCACCCCGCCCCCCTCTCACTGGATCCCTCGCTCTCATCGTGCCTCACCCCGCGGTGCCCTCAGCGTGTCCTCACCGTGCCGGATCTCGTCGTGCCCTCACTATCCCCTCGGCCAAGGTGAAAACATTTTTCCTATTACAATTTTTTACTTCTTGGAATCCTATCGCTGAACAGGTATAATCATTTGCCTTAAAATTAATTTATGTTTTTGTTAGTATTAAAACTAACAGAAATACCTCAATGTGTTTGCAGTTTGATAACAAAGAAGTTTATTCAAATGAGGATTTGGATCAAATTCGAGAAGATTGGGCGATATTTGTTTTGAGCTATATTCCAAATTGAGAGGGTATTGTGTTTAAACTATTTTTTTATTTTAATTTGTACATATTTTTATTTTGATGCATGTTTGGACCACCGATTTGTGTATGAATGTGTATGCCTATTTGGTGCATGTTTGGCACATCACACATACATATACATATATGTACACACATTACATGCACACACAAACACACAAACACAAGCATACATATACCCACATACATATGAGCGCGCACATATGCACACATGCATTTTGGTGCATGTTTGGACCACTGATTTGTGCATGAATTTTTGCGTGCATGTTTGATATATCACACACACACATATACATATATATACACGCATACACACACAAATACACACACGTTAATTTGGGGCATGTAAATTCGGTGGTGATGGTGTAATTTTGATGCATGTTTGTGATAATATATTGTTAATTGTGAATAGGTTGAGAGATGAGGAGAAAGGGGGAGGGAGGATCTCTATGCGATGTGGATGGGTCGTCGTCCTCATTTCGGAGGCGATAAACTTGCGAGAATGTATAATTAATTAAATGGAATTTAGTATAGTAGATATTTGTTTTCATCGTATTAGATAATATATTTTTGAATAGTGGATTAGATAATTGTGATATTATTACTTGTGAATGTTTTGGTGATATGTGTTATTTGTAATATGTTTATTATGATGTAATTGTGTGTAATTGCGATATTTCTATCTGTATTGTGTAATTGTGTCACATTTTGAAATTATTTAAAAAAAATAAACATCTATCATGGAGGTTCGTAAGCTAACTGCCCTGATAGGTCTACCACGATACTATATAACATCGGTTCCTTTATGAAGCGCCGTTATAGGTACTTATCACGGTGATTTTTTTGAAAACCGCCTTGATATGTTTGAGGTGATTGAAAAATCACGATTCGATTCAGACTTTTCCCGGCATTGGAAAACCGTCGTGAAATGTCCCAGAGCATTCATGACGCTGGCATAGATGATGGTTTTTGAACCGCCGTCGTTTCTCTTTAACGGCGATTTTAAACCGCCTTCGAAGCTTAATTCTGTTGCAGTGTGATGCGCCTCCCACTTTGAAAATTTGAAAAGCTTCTCAACTTCACAAAATTTCTACTCGTGTAAATTATCCAAAATCTACTTATATTTCCAAACCCTTCTCATAATTAGGGATCTCAGACAATAAAAAGAGATGGCAGCAAAGTAAATTTCCCTCACTTAGACTAATGTTAATTAGGTATGTGACGCCTGTGGGGGGCAAGAAAAATCGAAAGTGAAGAATTGAAGATGCTTGAAATAGACAAAAGAAACATAGTGCACTCCTTTATCTTTTGGGAGTAAAGCTCTCCCCCTCCCTTGGCTTGACGTATAAATTGAAGGCAATGCAAATTAACCAATTAATCAAACGACAAATAGAGACAGAGCAGAGCTCAATCAGCTAGCTATGCCTCTGATATTGTCGAATTGTGCTTACCAATAGTTTTATTACACTACAACAAATTCTTTATTCAGATCACTAGTTATTAGTTATGCTTGGGATAGGATTGCGACAATTTATGGCTTAGCAATTAACAGTAATAAATTTCTACAAGAGTAACTATTTGTAACCAAATAAAAGTTGGACCAAGAAGAAAATAACAATTACGTTGAAATTGTTTCTATGTTTCAAGTTAAATTAGTCATTCTAATTATTATGCAACAACAATCTTTGCATTCTTATCTCTCTGTACTGTAAACAAAACAAGAAACGAAATCTCTCTCTGTTTCTGATCAGTAATTTAAACAAGGGATTTAATCAATAAGGATAATCCCCATCTTCAAGGGACACCTGAAGCATCACCACCAGATCTCTTGGAAGACACCTTATTCAACAAATTCCTCAAGCTATTCTTGCTCTCAGCCCTGCCTCTCTTCCGGGCGCGTGCCGAGCCCGGGGGAGGCGCGGACGTGGGGTGGTCCAGTGCCAGGCTAGCCTCCAACTTCCTGGACAGTGTGACAATCTCATAGGAATCAAGCAGAGACTCGGCAAAGTCCCAGTGGCCTGAGGCTGAGGATGAGCCTCTTGAGGCCGTGTTCATCGCCTCCATCTTGAACCGAGACGGGCGGGGCTTGAAGTTGAGGCGGTTCGTCTGGGCGTCGAATTCCTTTGTGGGTTTGGGGTTGCCGGTCCGCGCGTGCCAGGCTTGGGCTACGGCCTTGAGGAGTTCCAGGTCTTGGGCATCTGCTGCAGGTTGCTCTGCTCTTGGCATTGCCTTAATTTCTCCAGTGAGTAGTGATGCATGAAGGATGTGTGGGTAGGTTAGAAGTGGAGCCTCACGTTTTCTCTGGACAGAGATAAGAGTTCGGGTGGGAAATAATTGGGGTCCTAGTGAGGCCACCGTCGTCAAAATTTCTAGAGACTCTCTCTACGGCCTGACAAATTCGGATTGGATTTGTGTTGCAATAATTATTTGAATAAGCCCAGTTTTAAATTTAATTTCAAAAAACAATCTCTTCTATATTTATTTTCGAAACCAACCTTGACAGGCAACGTAGGCGTCACTTTACCGGTGGGTCGTTTCATCCCGCCCGGGCGGTGGGCTCCATTCGCAAGCCGTTGGCATTTGTTGGTCCGGGATTGGCAACCCCGGATCAAGTGCTTATTTATTTTTTTTTGAGTTTTCTCTTCTTGTTCCAGGGTTGGCAACCCCGGAACAAGAATGAAGCACACATTTTTTCTTGAGTTTCTGATGTGGGAGATCAAGATAGAAAACAACAGAGTTGTGGGCAGCCCCCATCAGCGGTCGACAACCTGAAATTCAACTGTCGATAGTAGTCTCAACTCCTGTCGACAGAATGACTTCAACAGGCCTTTCCAAGAGTTGGGACTATACAACTTGTCGACAGGGGCCTTTTTGCTATCGACAGGCCTCGACGTGTCAGCGTATATGACTCTGATCAGGAGTAAATTTTTCAATCTAATTTGAATTTTAATTTATTTTGTTTTTCTTTTGTTTAATTAGGTTTCCCACTTAGTTTAGTATTGTTCCTTATTTGCCTGTATAAGACCATTGTATCTTTATTTTTAGTATTAGACTTTTGATAAACAATAAAATTTTAGTTTTTCTCTTTAAATTGCTTGTAGATTCGAGTTCTTCATCCTATGCTAATAGAATAGAGTGTTTTTCCTATCTGAAACTATATTCCTGAAATTACACCTAGAGGAGGTGAATAGGTGCATTGCTAATCAAATGAAAATTCAAGACAATATAATATGAAATAACACAACCGATCACTCAAAATAAGACTTGAAACCGGATTCCCGTGAAGGGCTTTGAACTTCTCCTCGTGATTCTTTTAGATAAGAGTTGAGGTGCTCAATTTCTATCTTGTTGAGATGAGTATCGATCGACAAAAATAAATGAATGATAAACAAGTAAATAGAGACAATAAAGCAATCACAAACAAAAAGATTTGTTTCGAGATTCGAACCACCGCTCTACGTCCCGCCTTCACCACAGTGAAGGATTTTACTATCCACTATTGGACCTCCACAAAGGGACCTTAAAATAAGGAATTACGACCACTTGGAGTACACAATTCCCCAACTCAATCTTTTAAACCAGAGATGGCACAAAACCAATTAAGATAATAAGCTCTGGGTGATCAAGTGATCACAAACACTCTATTGGCAACTCTCATACAAAAATCCTATAAAGTAAAGTGTAAACTTGAAGCTCAAGGATGTAAGTGAGAGTGAAAATCTGAAAAGAGAGATTTTAAGAGCAGAAAAATTCAATTAAAACTTTTAAAATAAGAGCACAAAAGAAAACTTGAAACTTTTCTTCTTTGAAAGTAAAAACTAGATTTCCAATAGAATTTATTGTTATGAAATATTCAATCACAAGGACCCTTTATATAGGTTTTAGAAAAATACTTTTAGAATAGTTTTACCAAGTCTACAAAGGAAGAAATTGACCCTAAAAATTCAACTTTCCACGTTTTAAAAGAAACATGTTTAAAAATAGATTTAAAAGAACTGGTCGTTACTGCCAATCTGGCAGTCTGTCGGTCGACCGGCCATTCAAAAGAATTTGACCGTTGGCTCTCGGTCAACTGGTAAGTCTACCGTGTTTAACCGAGACCAAACTAGTTACAGTCGGTCGATTGCCCGGTCGACCTTAATAAGGGATCGGTTGACCGGTCAGTCGACCAAGAATGTGCACAACATGCACACCCTAATTGCCAGAGATTCGGTCGACAGTGCGGTCGACCGTTCTGGCCTGTAATAGGCATAGTCGACCGCCCGGTCGACCGACCTAGGACAAAAATTGGGTCAAAGTAATTTTTGAAGGTAAAGAAAATTTTTAAATAATTTTTGTTTGAATTTTTGAAGAGAGAAGACAGGTATAGCCATGAGATACAAAAACTAAACTGAAATAGAAATTTCTAAGAAAATGTGGAACAAGTATCAGAACCAAACAGGTCAAAATCATACTTTTGAAAACGTGCACTTTTATGTGTTATATCTTTGAGTCTCAAATCTATATTCTACTCTTTAACAAACTAGTTTCTTACAAGTTTCTAATCGACAACAAGAATCTTCAAGCGGGCTTTTCTGATAGTGATACTTGAGCGACGCTGAGTGCTTTGAGTTATAATCCCGTTCTTGAGTACCCTTGAGCCATCAACACCTTCCTTTAGAGGTAGAAACCTATTAGATCTTCTTGAACCCTGTTAGGTCTTTTTGAACCCTGAAATACACTTTTTAACTTGATTAGTACCAAATAACTTTATATGCTTTGTTATCATCAAAACATAAAACAAGGGATTGTAACCTTTGGGCCAACAATTTCAGGGTTCGTTGGTGCTAGAAGGAGATTTAGCCGGCGTGTTCGCTTCTTTGTCTGAGGCAAGTGGTATCAAAGCTTCAGTTACTTTCATGAGATTGCAGGAGACGACGAGAATGGGCATTGTTAAAGGAGAGATCAGCACTCTTAAATCAACCTTGGACAATGTGCTCCAAGAGCTTAAGAGATTGTCCCTCAAGATCGAGGATCAAGGTCTGGCCTATGGTACATACCGAAGAGAACGTGATCGTTCATCGACTAATTTTCCTTCACCACTTCTACCCTTAGGCTCACTACAATAACCACCACTATATCAATCACCTCCAGTGCAATCACCTCCTCTTCAACCCCCACCAAATCAGCCACCTCCGTTACAACCACCCCTTATCAGCCACCCACATATTAGCCACCACTAAGGTATCTTTTGTGAAATTCCCAAATTGATGAATTCATCAACGAGAAAGAATTGGGCAATCCCATCTTCTTGGCTCAAAAGCCCATCACTCTAGTTTTGATGATATTAACTCATATAGTTACAGTACTAATGATCTTTCATGTTTATATTTTAGATTTTAATCAAGATCATAATTCAAGTGTTTAGCTTTAACAAAAAACTCAAAGTCCAATTTTGAAGCTAACAAGTGTTGATTCAAGAACTCAAGCATAAAGAATATTGAAATCACCTGAAGGGGGTGAATAAGTGTTATACTAAAGTTCAGCGAAAATAAAAACAACAACAATTAGTTATAAATAACTAACACTTTGTCAATCTCAATTTTCAAGAAATGAAGCTGTAGACCCAATGAAGGGCTCTGAACTTCTCCTCGTGATTCTTCTTAAAATAACAGTTGAGGTGCACAATTACTTTCTTGATGTATAGAGAGTTCAAATAAATTATATTGCAAAAGTAAAAAAAACTACAAGTATAATGTTGCAATAAATAAAAGAGAGAAAGAGAGAAAGAAAGATCAAATGCAAACCAATCAGAAAGATAGAGAATTGTTATCAAGATTTAAGTCGTTTGCTCTACGTCGTCACCTCCACCGCAGTGAAAGATTCCACTATAATTGATCTCGATTACAATTTAACTTGTAACACCCCATTCGCGAAATACGTATCCAAATACATATCATGATTTTTCTCCATATTTTTCCTATTTTTCTATGATTTTCTATATTTGATTTCTATAGAACCTGGTCTTAGCTCAACCTATACCCCCAGTCCCCCTATTTTACGGGTTTCCTTTCTATTTCCTTTTTCTTTTTTTCCTTTTTTTTCTCCTTTTTTCTTTTCTTTGCTTTCTTCCCCTTTTCCTTTTGTTTTCTTTCTTTCATTTCTTTTTTCTTTCTTCCCAGGCGCAAACATACTCCCATCTCCTCGTGTTGCACACAGGCCACGCGCCATGCGTCGGGCACGTGCCACCCACCCCAGGCTTTGCCCTTATAGCTCCTTCACTCTCTCTTCTCTTATTCTCATAATCTCACTCCCTTTCCTCCCTATTTCACTCCCTCTTCTTCGGCGAAACCCTGGCAAGCTTGAGCTCCAATCACCGTCCACAGTGAGCTCAAGCTCCGCTCAGCCTCCATGACCACCCAGGCAGCTCCGATCTCCCCCTTTTCCTTGAAACTCTCCCATCTTCCCCCTCTCATCGGGATGATTGGCTACCTCTTCCTTCAGCCAGATCTGACCGCCACCTCGTAGATTCGGTCTGCCCAACTCCCCTAAGCTTCACTGATCACCCCGATCGCCTCTCAGCCACCACCATCACCTCTTCAAAACCCTCTAAATCTCCTCCTCCTCCTCCTCCTCCGATCTACCACTATGGCCGTCACCACCTCCGATCACCTTATCTTTGACCTCCTCACCGCCGATCCACCTTTCCCCACCATCAAAAACTACCACTGCCACCTCTCATTCCACCTTAAGACCACCAACTCCACATCCTCTCTTTCTCCCTCCGGCCGTCGTGAGCTCCCTCTGCGCCACAGAGCTGCCTCCTCTGCTCTACTCCCTTCGCGTACGTAAAGCTGCCTCCTCTGCTCTGCTCCCTCCTCTCTCTGTGTCTCTTTTTATTTCTCTCTCCCTTCTCTAGGGTTTTCTCTTCTCTCGCAGCCTTTCTTCTTCTTTCTATCTCTTTCTTCTCTCTCTCAGTCTCTCCCTCCATCTTTCTTCTCCCCTCTGTCCCGGTCTCTTTTTCTCTCTCCACATGTTCGCTCTTTTGTTCTTTCTTTCTCCTAGGGTTTCATTCCTTTTCTCTATCTCTCTCTGATTGTGTTTCACCTGTGCACGTGCACATGCCAAATTGGATAGGCGAGTACCTTCTCCTTTGCGTTGGTTGCATGTATATTCCCTATACTATTTTGAATTATGTATTTGGGCATGTATAGTGTATTTTGGATTTTATAATGGGAATTTATATGGGTTGTATCCTAGAAGTATGTTCACATATTGTATTAGATATCATGTATTGGTGTTTATATGTGGCTGAGTGCCTGAGACTGTATATATAGTGACAATGTAACGAATGCTTGTATTTGTGCTTGTGAATGTATAGCCTTCAGGCTCAACCGCTCCGTGGTTCATTTAAATTAGCTCTCGCCTGGACGGTGGTTCAACACTCAATGTTTATTCACTAGATTCGCTCGAGTGAGAGTTGTACTGTGCGCAATAGCATATGTGTATGGCTCCATGATTAGTCTTTAAATTTGCATTTTATCATGACATTTTTTGCACATTTTATAAACAAAACCCTGGTAATAGACCATGTTTTGGTCCTTAGTGTCCTGATCACATGAATAGGGGCAAAAGTGTAATAAGATCTTAATTAAACCCATTTTCAGGTAATTAATCCATATTTCTTGGAGATCAAGCAAGAGAGATTTTAGAAAATATATTGGATCCCAAATTGAAGGCTACATCTGGAGAAATAAGGATCAAAATATATGAAACAAAGCATATAATGAAGCATCTCGAAGCATAGTGAGACCACTGGTAAAAGATCAAAAGGCCATATTTTCGCGGCAATGGTAGGGAGACACTACCCAATCTTTGATGCGTCGCGTCATCTCGTATTCTAGAAGGTACTTTTGCCTATAAATATTGTATTGATGATCCAGAATATGGGAGAGAGGAGAGCAACAGCTAGGGTTTCTTCTCCATAGTGTAGTGTAGGATTTTTCTTCTTTTTTTCTTTGTATTTTTTTCTTTTTTAGATCATGTAGTAGGGCTAAGTTTGATTCTGGAGAGAAAAGAGAGTTATTGTATTAGAGAGTGACAATCTATGAAAGCTTCCTCCTTTCCTTTTATAGTTTCTTCTCTAACTTCTAACATGATGATTAGCTAGTTTTCTCTCATGGTGACTAACTTCTAACTTCTAACATCTAATAGTTGATTGATGATTGTTCCATGAGGAGAAAAACAAAGTAAAAGAGTAGAGCAAGAGTTTAGAGTAAACTGTAAATGTCCTAGTGTCGATATTCAAACTCTGAATATGTATGTAAAATTACTTTGCTCTTTCAAATTATCGTTTGTAGCAAAAGCTATAACGGGTCATATCCGCAAGGAGGGCTTGTGATGAAATCTTTCACAGTTCTATTTGTTCTAATCTTTGGGAGAAAAACGAAGGTTCTTCTTTGTTCAAGAATTAGAAAAGAAAACAAAGTAAAGTGAAAATGATGAATCTTGTGATGTTAAGAGAAGAAAAATGAAAGCAAGGAAGGTAGAATGAAAATGGCGAATTTGAAAAAGTAAAAGAGAAGAATGAAACTTGTAAGAAAAAGAAAGTTTTAGAAAAGAGTTTTAATCCGATAGAAAGAAAATCATGACAAATAACACTCTACACTACTAACTTACTAATCTCTTTCGGTGACTTGTGCCTTATGTAGATTCATTGGCATATTTATCCATCTTACTTTGTCAAGTCAATGAGTTGTCCCAATTTGTGGAGATGTTCTCATCGTAGCTTGGTTAGGTGGCCTCCTTGGATCATCGGCTCCAAATAGGTTCACAAGAATGAAACTTAGAAATTTGAGATTCACAATTTATATATGCATAACAAGAATGTTAGGTTCATTAAATCATCAAAGTCATGATTGGCTAGCATAAAATAAGAAGCTAGTATAATAAGTATTAGCATACTAAGGTGATCACATCATCATGTTCCATCAAGGCTCTTGGTATAGTAACAAGGCTCTAAATGCGGCACACATGAATTATATGGAGGGGTAACAAAACCTTCACTATGATTAAAAATAACACTCATCTTCATTGAGAATTAAAGAGACTTGGTATGCACAAGATTAGAAATTGCAATCATCTAATGAGTAATATGAGTTAGCATCACCCAAGAGTTAAGAGTTATTAGTGTTAGAGGTTGGTTAGTCATGTTAGGAGATTAGTTATCCATAAAAAAGTAAAGCAAGGAAGAAGACATATTAAAATAAAGTACAAGAAAATGAAAAGCTTGAAAGTAAATAGTAAGAAATTAAAAGAGCGTGAAAATTAAAGGAAGGAGAACATGACCTTTGTATTTGATTATCACTCTTTAATTACAGAGACCTCACTCTCATCTTCTCTCTCTTTTCTGGATCTAAAAAGAGAAATGAAAAATTACAAGAGAAAACTAAGAGAAACCTAAAGAAATCCTAAATCTTCTTCTAAAATGATGGCATCCTCTCCTCCCTTTCTGCAGAGGCTCTGGGAGTCTTTATACAGGCACTAGTAGCTAATCGCTATCAATCATAGTCGTAGGATCAATCGCTCCATCAATGGCCATAGAATTGCCGCGAAAACGCGGCCTAAGCCTTATTTTCGTGGCAGAATCTAGGTCGTTGCGCCAGCGATCACTCTGACATTCTGTTACTTCTTAGGGGTTGATTAGTCTCTAATTTTACATAATTTTCATCACATTCTCACATTTATTTGATAATAAATTCTGCTAATAATACCTTACTTGCTTGATCCTAGGTTCATGGTGTGCAAATGAAGAAGAAGATCTAAATCACCATTTAATTGGTGATTAAAAGCCTACATGAATAGCCATTGACCTAGAGGAGCTGATTTATCAAAACCTGGGGCTGCAAAGACGAAACCGGGCACAGGTTCTGATAGGAGACAGAAAGGACCGCGCCCGGCTCGCAGCGCCGCGCGCGCGACCACCAAGGGCCGCGGCGCGCGCACCGTTTCGGGCCAGGGTTTGTCCCCTGGCCCACTGTTCCCCTAATGCCTATAAATACCCCCCTGGGGTTCCAGAGCAAACATATGCAAGGTTTAGGGTAGTTCTCATTTTCCATTTTATAGTTTAGGGTAGTTTAGTATAGTTTTTCTTCTTCTTCCTCCCTTGTATTTTCCATTTATTTTAGATCTTGTAATAGGGAGAGAGAGTGGTACATGCTTGGAATGCAAGAGTGCTTGTAATAGAAGATGACAATCTATGAAAGGTGCTCTCTTTACCTCTCTATGTTTTCTTCTCTCTAATTTCTTTTACATGTTTAGCTAAACTTTTCTCTCATGGCAATTAACTACTAACCACCAACTAATCTAACTTCTTATTTGATAATCCACATGAATCTAATAGCCTCGTTTTGGCCTTGCTCTTGCAAGAGCCATTGATGGCTCATGATGATGGATCTAATACTCTAACTTCCTAACTACTAACAAGCTAACATTACTTTACTTCATGCTTGCTCTTATCGGGTTTTGATGATTTAAGTGTAGCTTGAACTTGTTTTGTATAGTTGGGTTGTGATGAGTTACATATGGGTCATGCTTTGAATAGCTCTTGAACCAAGGACTAGTGATGGCCAATGATACATGTGAGGCAACTATCACTAAGAGGTTAGCATGTTGGTGGAGTCATTAGTAGTTGAAGCCATGGGTTTTCTTTCTCTTTCACTTTGTTTTAGATATACAAAAACCATAAAAATCATTCTTTTCTATGTTTCCCACTTCTTTATATTTCACCATACTTCTTTTTTCATCCTTTGTTTCTTTTCTTTTCATTCTTTAAAACTTTAAAGAATCTTTAACAAACACGTGAATCAATCGGTAAAGCTTCTATCGCCTCCCGTCCTTGTGGATTCGACTCGTTTTAGCCTCTATGCTATAACGGAAGTATCGAGGAAGCCAAAGCACACACACATTAAATCTTCACTTCAAAACATACACTTTTTGTGCGCGGTTTTTCCCCGATCAAATTTTGGCGCCGTTGCCGGGGATGGGAACGGTTTGATTTCACATTTTTGTTAACTTTTCTTCTTTATTTTTTGGTGTGTAGGTTAAAGTTTTAGCATTGCAGAAGTCCACACTTGCTCAAGTGTGGTCGGGTAATTCTTGTATATTCTTATTTTCTGCTGCTAATTTTTTTTTATTACCTGTACACTGTAAATAATATTAAGAATTAAAATACGGTAATTGGATGCTTTAAAACGGTTTAGACATTTGCATCTAGGCACGTGTTAATTTTCATTCCAATATACTGTATTTTATTCTTGTGTTGTTGTGATCTTGTAGGAGGTGTACATATTGCATTGCATATAGTTAGGACAGACATTTCAGTGATTTACTCGCTTTTTTGTGTTCATCCTTATCTATATTGCACACTTGCACAAATTAAACTTAAGGGCAACACCCAATACAACATAAGGTGGGGAAGTTATTACCCTCCCTTAGCCCAAAAATCACCTCCCCACTCACACAACCCAAGCCTTAATAAAACTTGCTAGACGTTGGCCCCTAGGGACATCTCGGACTCATTTAGGAGATTGACCTAAGGGGGAAGTTGTTAGAAGTTGACTCTTGTCAAATCGGTGTCTAAGGTTGGGGATTGAGAGGCGAAACCTTGAAGAATAGTGGTTTGGCATAATTAGGCCCGTTGCTCCGGCACGGATACCTCCCACTGATCTTGCCCCTACCTGGCTGATTAACTCGTGGTCAGCTTCCGACAATAGACCCCCCGTGGACAGTCTAACCAGTTAGGAGTCGTCTAGGTCTAAGTCAACCCTAGCATAGGCTTGTTTTCTTTTTCTTTGTTGTTTGTTTGTTTGTTTGTTTTTCTTTTTTGTAAATTGTGATATGGATTTTAATAACAACAATTCTTTCAATTATAATATGAATCCATATTTCACCCCGACCTCATTTGACTCGGATAACTCTGACCCGGCAATGTACAACATGAACCAACCATATATGCCGGGTTGGGATTATCCGAATCAATATGACCCATATCCCCAACCATATGACCATAATTTTCAAAATAATTTCAATTCTTCACAGAGTTCATGGGGATTCACCCACCCCGAGTCAAATTTTCAACCATCTTGTCCACAATTTTCACAATATTCATTCCCCAATTTTGATTCATATACTCCTTTTCCTGAACCACCAATTGAAGAAATATCATCATTGGAAAGGAGTATGAAAGAGTCCCTACAACAAATGCAAAATTTGCTCAATTCACAATCCTTCCCATATCAAACTCCACATACTCCTTTTCTAGAGCATCCAATTGAAGAAGAATCTAAATTAGAAAAGCGTTTGGAAGTCTTTTGTGAAAGAATGCAAAACATGTTGGACTCATCCTCTCAACCAAATTTTCAAGAGTCCTACTCATCTTTTCCAGTCTCACCTATTCAAAATGAACAAACTTCAATACTGAACTTGAGTATGGAACCCTTGCGTGAGTCCGAGCAGCAACCGCAAAACCCGATGGACTCACAAATCCACCATAATTTCCAAAATCAACTTCCATACTCATATTTTCAAGAACCAATTACAAAGAGTATGGAAGACATGATTCCGAATCCAAATTCTGTTACACGGCCTATCAGTAGGTTAGATTCACTTTTGAGCGAATTGATCAATGAGAACGAGGAAAGCCTTTCTTGTCAACCTTTGACCGATTCTTATATCCCTAACTCTACTGATTAGACCCATGAATCATGTCATTTTAGAAATCCAGCTTCAATTTCAGAACATACATTTGCACTTGACCACGCTCCAAGTTATGAAAATCGCCTGGACATTCTGGCAAGTTATCCCTTTTCTGAAATTGAAACGAACCTGACTGTGATCCTGAACCTCATGTTAGTAATTCCATTTCGCTTTTTAATTCAATAATGACTCCGGTATTTTTACCAGATTTTTTCTCTATTCCGGAGTCAACGTTGAATCCTGTACCAGTACACCGTGAAATGGAATCTCCAATCTCTCATGATCACACTTCATTCATGGGGAAAGTGTGTGAACATCACTTCTTTGGTTTGGACCCTATTTTTGAACCAATTTCGACTCTCATTATTGACTCTCGACTTGATCTGAGTCAACTTCTCGAGTTGGTATCGGTTTTTATTCCTGATTCCTTTGAGTCCAAATCCATCATCTTCTAAAATCACACTTCATTGTTGGACAAGAATGTTGACAAAAATGACTCAATAATTATTTTTGAAAATTGGAAATTAGATGGGGATAATTTTTTAAATAAGATCATTCATTCAATCAACATTTTATTGGGTCATATTAGAGAGGTCATTGGTGGGTTCCTGCACGATCCACGCTGTTTTGATTGGGTAACAACGCTTGGCCCAATCAGACCACCACCGGAGCCACCCCCTTAAGGTAATCTTCCTTCCCTCTTCATTTGTTTCATGTATTTACACATTCACTATGCATTGAGGACCATGCATGAGATAAGTGTGGGGGAGGGTTTACTAACGTAGTTAGTTTTATATTTTCTTTCTTTTACACTTCTTTTTATTAAAAAAATCTTTTATATAACAACTTTTCTTTTCTTTTTTCAAAACTTTTTGAAACAAGAGAAATAGTTTTTGATTTATTTTAAAGAAAATTAAGATTATCTTAGAAAATAGGAAGACCTAAAATTATGAAATTTTAAACTGAGTCAAAATAATATATCTTGTTTAAATTTTAGGATAAGAAAGTAAAATTGAAAAGATAATTTGATCTTGCATTTTTTGTCTTAGATTGATGCACTCCACACTTACACAATTTTTGGGATTGAAACAAAGACTGAAAATGCCATAAAAAATATATATTCAAACAATATATATATATGATAAATAAAAACCACTTATTGAAGTTGGGTAATTATGCCTCAAGAAGCATGATTATTCACACCTAAAACGGTGAAAAAAAATAAATAATCCCCTTTAGTTTTGTGGCCTTGTTTACTCGAGTCCTTAAGTCCGAGGGATGTTTTCTGATCTGGTGCCCTAAGACCATCTGGTTTGGGAGTCACCGGCTAAAGGCTCACTACCCGGGTAAATAAGAAAGCCTAAGAAAACTAAGGGAAGAAAAAAAAGAAAAAAATATATAATATAAATAAATGGTATGAAAGATTAGAGTCGATATCCCAAAAACCTTCACTGAATACAAAGTACATATTTTCTAAGAGTTTTATGAAAGATCAAAGAGTCAATTCAATTTTAAATTCTTACATTTAATTTATAACAAGATTTTTTGCATTTTGACTTAGTTTAAAAAAGAACAATTTCTGGTTAACCTTAACCTTGGATCACTTATATTTTCACAAAAATACTTCAACACTTTTCTTTATTTCAAAATGCGTTTTAAAAATACTAACATTTGATTTCTTTCTTTATGGATTTTTGTGGGTGTAATCCGCTGAAAACCCTCAGGAGACAAAACTCCTCCTCTAGGGGAATCCTAGAGGTTTAACGGCTTGTTGCACATGCTTAGTGCAATCGAGTCACCTGCGAAAGTGGTGAAATAATTTCCTTAGGTTTTTTGTTTTGCTCGGAACGAGTAAAAGATAAGTGTGGGGGTGTGATTAGTCTCTAATTTTGCATAATTTTCATCACATTCTCATATTTATTTGATAATAAATTCTGCTAATAATACCTTACTTTCTTGATCCTAGGTTCATGGTGTGCAAATGAAGAAGATCTAAATCACCATTTAATTGGTGATTAAAAGCCTACATGAATAGCCATTGACCTAGAGGAGCTGATTTATCAAAATCAGGGGCTACAAAGACGAAACCGGGCACAGGTCCTAACAGGAGACAGAAAGGACCGCGCGCGGCTCGAAGCGCCGCGCGCGCGGCCACCAAGGGGCCGCGGCGCGCGCGCCGCTTCGGGCCAGGGTTTGTCCCCTGGCCCCCTGTTCCCCTGATGCCTATAAATACCCCCTGGGGTTCCAAAGCAAACATATGCAAGGTTTAGAGTAGTTCTTATTTTCTATTTTGTAGTTTAGGGTAGTTTAGTATAGTTTTTCTTCTTCTACCTCCCTTGTATTTTCCATTTATTTTAGATCTTGTAATAGGGAGAGAGAGAGTGGTACATGCTTGGAATGCAAGAGTGCTTGTAATAGAAGGCGATAATCTATGAAAGGTGCTCTCTTTAACTCTCTATGTTTTCTTCTCTCTAATCTCTTTTAAATGTTTAGCTAATCTTTTCTCTCATGGCAACTAACTACTAACCACCAACTAATCTAACTTCTTATTTGATAATCCACATGAATCTAATAGCCTCGTTTTGGCGTTGCTCTTGCAAGAGCCATTGATGGCTCATGATGATGGATCTAATACTCTAACTTCCTAACCACTAACAAGCTAACATTACTTTACTTCATGCTTGCTCTTATCAGGTTTTGATGATTTAAGTGTAGCTTGAACTTGTTTTGTAGAGTTGGGTTGTGATGAGTTACATATGGGTCATGCTTTGAATAGCTCTTGAACCAAGGACTAGTGATGGCTAATGACATATGTGAGGCAACTATCACTAAGAGGTTAGCATGTTGGTGGAGTCATTAGTAGTTAGTAACCATGGATTTTCTTTCTCTTTCACTTTGTTTTAGATATACAAAAACCACAAAAATCATTCTTTTCTATATTTCCCACTTCTTTGTATTTCACCGTACTTCTCTTTTCATCCTTTGTTTCTTTTCTTTTCATTCTTTAAAACTTTGAAGAATCTTTAACAAACACGTGAATCAACCGGTAAAGCTTCTATCGCCTCCCGTCCTTGTGGATTCGACTCGTTTTAGCCTCTATGCTATAACGGAAGTATCGAGGAAGCCAAAGCACGCACACTTTAAATCTTCACTTCAAAACATACACTTTTGTGCTCGGTTTTCCCCCGATCAGGGATCCAGCTGGAGCTTCTAGAACCATGGCGATATTCCCTGGTTCGTTATAGGAATGGGCTTCTTTTATATGGGCTCTTTTAATCTCTTTTAAATCCTTGAATAATCTTGGATTTGGGCCTTCTTCTCCATTAAAGAGTGGACCTGAAATTTAAGAGAGGTACCCGTTAAAAAACATATTTTTATTAATAAAATGCATGGCAATGTGATACGAAATGATGCAAAATGAAATACTAATCACACCCCCATACCTTGCTCATCCTCGAGTAAAATAAGCAAAGAAAAGAAAAAAATCCTAACTACATTATTACATCACTTTCGTAGGTGACACGATTGCACTGAGCATGTGCAACAAGCCGTTAAACCTCCAGGTTACCCTAGAGGAGGAGTGTTGTCTCCTGAGGGTTTTCAGTGGATTGCACCAACAAAATTCAAAGAAAAAGAAAAATTAGTAATTTTTCAAAAAGAAAAAGAAAGAAGTTTCTGATCCATTTTCACAAAAATTTAATTGATCGTTTGGTTTTAGGTTACCCCAAACTTTCCTTCTCATCATAAGTCTCCATTTGAAGTTTTGTCTTCAACTTAGGTTAAGTTTCAATAATAGAGAGAGCACCAGATTTTGTATCAAGCCTAATATATATACATTTATATATACGAGGAAATGTTCTTAGACTATGATACATTTATTTATATTTTATTATTTATATTTTTATTTATATACATATATATATATATGTATGTATGTATACACTTATTAATTTCCTTAGCTTTATTAGGCTTTCTAATTTACCCATGTAGCGAGCCTTTTACCGATAACTCCTAGACCAGATGGTCTTAGGGCACTTGATGAGGATACATACCTATGGTTCAAGATCTCGAGTAAACTAGGCCACGAATACTAAGGACTCAACCACCTTTAGGCGTAACTGGTCATGCCTTTTAAGACACAACTAACCAGCTTAATTGGTGATCAAGTGATTATTAATTTCTAATACATTTTTTTTCTCTTCTTTTTTTTTCTTTTATTTTTTTATTTTATATATATATAAATAAAGGTACTAAGTCTTTGATTAATCCCTCAACATGTAAATGTATGTAATGCTTAGGAAAAATTTAAAATCTAATTATCTTTTAATTCTTTTCTTTCTTGACCTAAAGATCCAATAATTCTTCTTATTTTAACTTATATCAAGAAATCCTAGTTTAGAATTTTCCTAATTCCTAAGATCAAATCATTTCTTTTAAAAATGGATCACAGAAATATATATATATATATATATATATATATATATATATATATATATATATATATATATATATATATATATATATATATATATATATATATATATATATATATATTTACAAGAAAATCAAAATCTAAGAAAATCCTAAAAATCACAATATAAGTTAGTTCTAAAAATTTAAAATCCTAAAAAATAAAAAAACAAAAAATCTATGTTAGTATCAATCCCCCATACTTATCTCATGCATTGTTCCCAATGTACACAAATAAAATACATGCATGAAATAAGCTAATGAAATATATCACCCCCTGATATGGCTCGGACCAGTTGTGGTGCTTGGACCAGCCGACTGCGACCTCCGCAAACCCTCCTCTATACAGTTTAGACGCGCGGTTTGTTCCTCTATTTATTTCCTCAGCCTAATCTGCCCCTTGAAAATTTTCTTCATGCCTCTCCATATGGTAGACATGAAAGCTTTACAATCAGTAGATGGGGGCTGCTGTCAAAAAGTAGGCTCATCATCCTTCTCCAAGAGTTCCTCAGAAGAGGACTCTGCTTGGGCATCTTCAGGTTGGACACTAGGGATCCAAACAGCATGTAGACAACTATTATATGCACTCGTTGCTCATTCTGGTGCAACAAATACTCAGTTATGAGAATCAAAGACATTATCTGGTAAGAAATTCTTTCACAGACGAGTTACCAATACAGGATGAGAATATTTGACACCTCTTGTTCGTGTGGAGTTGGTGATGAGATAGTTAAAGATGATAGTGTTTATACAAACTGTGTGCTGCCTGGTCATTAAATCATGGATAATCTGCAGTACTGGCCTATTGAAAGAAGTGGTATGATCAAGGCCGAGGATATTGTGATGGATCCAGTGTACAACATTATGTATATTCCTAAAAGTGGAACTTGCTTTGAGCCCACAGTCTTGTTCAGTGCAGCGAGCACCCATGATAGTTATGTATTCAATCAAAGGAAGGGGGTCACTATGATGTGGGTGTTGGCCCAAAGGCCCATTGATCAGCAGAAACGCGCAAAAAAAGTGTATGTTTTGAAGTAAAAATTTAAAGTGTGTGTGCATTGGCTGCCTCGATACTTCCGTTATAGCATAGATGCTAAAACGAGTCGAATCCACAAGGACGGGAGACGATAGAAGCTTTACCAGTTGATTCACGTGTGTGTTAAAGATTCTTCAAAGTTTTAAAGAATGAAACGAAAAGAAAGCAAAGAATGGAAAAGAGAAGTAAGTGAAAACAAAGAAGTAGGAAATATAGAAAAAAATGATTTTTGTAGTTTTTAGAATATTTCTAAAATAAGTGAAAAAGAAAGAAAACCCATGGCTACTAACTACTAATGACTCCACCAACATGCTAACCTCTTAGTGATAGTTGCCTCACATGTATCATTGACCATCACTAGTCCTTGGTTCAAGAGCTATACAAAGCATGACCCATATGTAACTCATCACAACCCAACTCAACAAAACAAGTGCAAGCTATACTTAACCATCAAAACTAAAAGTAAGCATGGAGTAAAGTAATGTTAGATTGTTAGTGGTTAGGAAGTTAGAGTGTTAGATCTATCATCATGAGCCATCAATGGCTCTTGCAAGAGCAAGGCCAAGAAGAGGCTATTAGATTCATGTGAATTATCATAAAAGAAGTTAGACTAGTTGGTTATTAGTAGTTAGTTGCCATGAGAGAAAAGTTAGCTACACATGTAAAAGAGATTAAAGAGAAGAAAATAAAGATAAGGTAAGAGAACGCTGATTGGTCACTAATGTTGCATATTTAATGTCACATTTCCATACTTATTTTAGAATAAAAGCCTGTATTGTCCTAATTATTTGTTTAATTTATTTGCAGGCCCAATCCTTAAGGAGATGAAGAGAAATGAGCCCAAAAGCCCACCAGAATTCTGAATTAAATCAGAGTTAATTCGTACACATAAAATCAGGGCAAAAATCAAGAGGTTGAAACTGGTTGAGAAGAATCCTCTCAGAATCGATCGGTTAAAGCCATGAATCCAAGGCCATTTCGTCAGAATCTGGAGCTCAAACGACAAAACCAACAAAGGATAAAGCCAGAAGAAACCCCCGGGGAGACCCACCAACAGGGTGTGGCCACCTGGCCACACCCTGGCCGCGGAAACGCGGCTTGGGCCGCGTTTCCGCGGCAATCTTGGGGAGTTAGGGGAGCGTGAACTCCCCCGACCTCCCCGGGATTCTGGTTGTTGGGTTTATGCCTATAAAAGGCCATTATCTGCGCTGAAAATGGGACGTCAAGGCAGATTAGGATTTAGCCTAGTTTTTCTTTTCTTAGTTTAGGTTTTTGCTTTTCTTTTTCATGTAATTTAGTTTTCATTTATGTAATTCTGAGGAGATCAACTTTCATCGAAGAACAAGACTGAAGGTTCAGCTAAAAGTGACAATTGGTGTAAGGTTTTATTTCTTTTCTTCGATTGTTATAAAATCAAATCAATGCTATTTCCTTGTATGTTCTTTTTAGTTCTCTTCTTCTTTTCTATTTTACCTTTCTTTTTGGTACAACTGTCTTCCAAGTGAGTCTAAAAGCATCGAAAGAGTCTTGCCTTTGCGAGTGCCACCAATAGCTCATGACGATGGAATTGTGAGTCTCTCTGTATCATTTCATGCTTGCGTATCTTGATGATGTAATGTGGAAGAGACCAACACTCGACTCTTATGGGCTATGCGCTAACTGCCTCCAATTCAAGGTAACATTGAAGCTAAGAACTCAAGGTAAGCTTTTGATGAAAAGAAGGTAAATATTTGTTTTCTTTTCTTTTTCATTTCTGTAAATTAAATCACTACATCTTCCAACTCTATCATCTCCACTTCATTGTACTTAGTCGCTTTTCATCGTTTTATGATTTTTCACCTTCTTCATCTTCCATTTTCTTTTAACTTTAAGATAACTTTCTTTATTTTTCATTTTCATAACTAAAAACAGAGAAGAACCTTCGTTTTATTTTCTTAGAAGATTTCAATAAAGAACTGTAACGCTTTCATCGCAAACCCTCCTTGTGGATCACGACCCGCATAGCCACTTGCTATAGCGGAAGAATTGAGCACTTGCACATTTCTTTTCTTAAGTTCTCTAATTTCGTATTTTGTGTGCAGGTTTAGCATCAATCAAATTTTGGCACCGTTGCCGGGGAGGGTAACATGTTTTTTATTGAAATCTGAATTTTTATTGAAAATTTTTTAGAACTAAACGAATTTTCTTCTCTGTTGCAGGTTACAGGGCAATAAAAGCAGGAAATTAATATTGCAGTGACATACAAGTGGCCTTGGGCCTCTGCTTTAGAAAGCAGAGACCAAGGGCCCTCTGAATTGCCGCGTTTCCACGGCAAAAGCCACGGATCCGCGGCAAGGAAGAGTTGACTACTAACAGCTTTTTGCAGGGCTGCTTAGTTTAAAAAAATTCTAGTTTGCTGCAACTTTAATTTTTCTTATATGCCATAACATAAGCCTGCTAATAATCAACAATAAAATATTTGTTGAAAAGATAAAAAATTGATTAGACATTTGCATTTTAGGCACGTGTCTTTTTAATTCCTTTATTTTTTTTACTGTTGAAGAGTGCTGGAGCAAGGTATGTTTGCATTGCATCTAGAATAAGACTATCTCTTGGTTGACTTATATCGCTTAGAGTGCATCTTATTTATCTTGTACACTTGCACAAAAACTGATCTTAAGGGCACCACCCAATAATAAGATAAGGTGGGGATTTAATCACCCTTCCTTAGCCCAAAAATCAGAATCCAAGCACTCACTAACCCAAGCCTAACTTAAAATGAGTAGACGTTGGCCCTAGGGACATCTCGGACTCAATTAGGAGATTATCCTAAGGGGGAAAGGTGTTGGAACTTGACTCTTGCCAAATCAGTGTCTAGGAAAGGGATTAAGGGCCGAAAGCCCGAAGGTTGGTGGTTATTTAATTAAGGAACGTCTTTTGACGGAAAACCTCCCACCAACCTTGCCCTGACCTGGCTGATTAGCTTGTGGTCAAAGTCTACATTAAACCTCCTGTGGACAGTCTAACAAGTTAGGAGTCGTCTAGGTCTAGGTCTACCCTAACTTAGGTTAGAATTTTTTCTTTCTTGTTTGTTTATTTGTGTGTTTTTCTTTCTTTTTGTTTGTATTCCATTGTGTGATATGGCTTATAATAATAATTTTTCCAACTATAATAATAATCCATATTATACATCAAACTCTTTTTCGGATATTACCAACCTGGCATATCATGATTTTAACCAACCTAGTGTGCCGAATTGGTCTTATCCGAATCCATATAACCCATGTCCCCCATCGTATGGCTATAATTTTCATAACGATTTCAACTCTTCATAGAGTCAGTGGGGATTCACCTACCCCGAGTCCAATTTTCAACCACAGTGTCCTCCTTCTCCACCTAGTCCACATTATTTTCAAGAGTCATACTCAGTTCCACCAGTCCAAAATAGAAAACCATCAATTTTGGAACGGAGTATGCGTGAGTCCAAACAACAATCACAAAATCTAATGGACTCACAATTTCAATACCACTTCCAAAACAACTCTTCATCTTTTCAACAAGACAATGAACCCATCAACTATGAAAAGATGCTAGAAGCCATGACTCATGCTCAAAATGCTAGAAATCGTGACATAGATATGATGATCGAATCTCTACGTTCCCACCGTCCTGATGTCACTTACCATTCTGTTAGAGCCGAAGAGTCATGTTGTTTTGGAAATCAAAATTCTGTTTCAGAACAACCATTAGAACTTGCCCAAACTCCAAATTTTGAAAAAGATATTGACAGTTTAGCAAGTTTTCCTTTTCCTGAAATAGAACTTGAAAATGAATATGATCCTAAACCCCAACTTAGTGATTCAATTCTACTTCCTGATTCGATTATGACTCCGGTATCTTCACCTGATTTTGATCTTTTCCCGGAGTCAACATTGGATCCTGTACCAATTCATAATGAAATTGAATCACTCATCTTTGAGGATCATATTGAACTTGACCAATTATACACTTTTGAAGATCCTATTGACAAATTAGCAAGTTCTCAATTTTTTGATATTGAACTCAATGAGATATGTGACCCAGATTCTCAAATATGTGATCCAGTTCAACTTTCTGAATCAATACTGACTTCTGTTTTGTTACCAGACTTGAGTAATATGTTAGAGTCAGTTTTGATTCCCCCACCTATCATTTTTGAACTTGACTCACCAACATTAAGTCACATTCCATTGTTCGAAAATACATATGGACTAGAGTTTCAATTTCTTGACTTGGACCCACTTCCTGAACCTATTCCGACTCCTGAACCTTTACTTGACTTAAGTCAACTTCCTGAGTCGGTATTAGTTCCTGTCCTTCCGGAGTCCACGTCAACCGTTCTATCATTTCATACTCCATTCTGGGACGAGGTGGTTGACAAATTTGACTCCGAAATTTGTTATGAAATTTGGAAATTAGATGGGGTCAAATATTTATAAAAATCCTTTATGGATACATCTTTTTAGTGGGTTATATTAAAGTAATTTCTGGTGGGTTCCTCCGAGACCCAAGAAAAGTTGATTGGGCCATGTTTCATGGACCAATCAGACCACCATCGGAACCACCACCTTAAGGTAACCATTTTCCTTCCCTTTCTTCTTTTTCATGCATCTATGCATTAATTCGTACATTGAGGACAATGCATGAGATAGGTGTGGGGGAGGGTCTAATATAACTTTTTTTTTTTTTTTTAAAACAAAAAAAATTAACATTTTTCTTTATTTTTAAAAACTTTTTGAAAAATAGAAACAATATTTTGACTTATTTTTGTAAGAAATTAAGTTAATTTTAAGGAATAGGAAAATTCAAATTAGGATTTCTTATACTTGGTCAAAATAAGATTATTTGTTTGATTTATAGGGTTAGGAAGATAATTTGTCAAAGTAATTTAGTCTTGATCTTTACCTTGATGAAATATGCACACTTCATACACTTACACACTTAGGGTTCAAAAACAAAGATTCTTATGCCTTATAAAAAATATATATATATAAACAAATTTAATTATTGATTAGCTAGGTTCTTTGGCCTAAGAAAGCCTTAGTATTTATGCAAAAGATAATTAGATGAGTTTGAAAAAAAAAGAAAAAAAACACAAGTCTAATTATTGACTAGCTAGGTGCTTTGGCCTAAGCAAGCCTTGGTATTTATGCGAAAGATGATTAGATAAGTTTGAAAAGAAAAATTCTCTGATTAAGCTGGGTATTTGTGCCTAATAAAGCATAAGTATTCACGCCTAAAAGAGATTCATATAATAAAATCCTTAGTTTTGTGGCCTTATTTGCTCGAGTCCTTAAGTCCTTAGGGGTGTTTTCTCACCTAGTGCCCTAAGACCGTTTGGTTTGGGAGTCATCGATTAAAGGCTCGTTACATGGGCAGATTAGAAAGCCTAATAATACTAAGGAATAATACCACAAAAAAAAAGTATATATATATAAATAAATAAGGCATAAGAGTTAGAGTTAATGAACCCTTAGTCAAAATTTTCACATTCACAAGGTGTATATGACTTAGGGTAAAGCAATAGACTAGATGAGAAGCACAATTTAACTCCTTACTTTGATTGATAACAAATTTTTGAATAGAGACTAAGTTTAGGAATGAAAAATTCGGTTTTCCTAAAACTTATAGATTGCTTAGATCTTACAATCATATTTCAAATATTTTTCTCTTTCAAAATGCTTTTCGAAAATACTAACTCTTTATTTCCCTTTCTTTATGGATTTTGTGCGTGCAATCCGCTAAAAACCCTCACGAGACAAAACTCGTCCTCTGGGGGAAACCTAGAGGTTTAACGGCTTGTTGCACATGCTCAGTGCAATCGCGCAACCTGCGAAAGTGGTCTAATAATCTCTAGTATAGTTTAGTTGTTTTGCTCGAAGACGAGCAAAAGATAGGTATGGGGGTGTGATTGGTCACTAATGTTGCATATTTAATGTCACATTTCCATACTTATTTTAGAATAAAAGCCTGCATTGTCCTAATTATTTGTATACTTTATTTGCAGGCCCAATCCTTAAGGAGATGAAGAGAAATGAGCCCAAAAGCCCACCAGAATTCTGAATTAAATCAGAGTTAATTCGTACACATAAAATCAGGGCAAAAATCAAGAGGTTGAAACCGGTTGAGAAGAATCCTCTCAGAATCGATCGGTTAAAGCCAAGAATCCAAGGCCATTTCGTCAGAATCTGGAGCTCAAACGACAAAACCAACAAAGGATAAAGCCAGAAGAAACTCCCGGGGAGACCCACCAACAGGGTGTGGCCACCTGGCCACACCCTGGCCGCAGAAACGCGGCTTGGGCCGCGTTTCCGCGGCAATCTTGGGGAGTTAAGGGGAGCCTGAACTCCCCCGACCTCCCCGGGATTCTGGTTGTTGGGTTTATGCCTATAAAAGGCCATTATCTGCGCTGAAAATGGGACGTCAAGGCAGATTAGGATTTAGCCTAGTTTTTCATTTCTTAGTTTAGGCTTTTGCTTTTCTTTTTCATGTAATTTAGTTTTCATTTATGTAATTCTGAGGAGATCAACTTTCATCGAAGAACAAGACTGAAGCTTGAGCTAAAAGTGACAATTGGTGTAAGGTTTTATTTCTTTTCTTCGATTGTTATGAAATCAAATCAATGCTATTTCCTTGTATGTTCTTTTTAGTTCTCTTCTTCTTTTCTATTTTACCTTTCTTTTTGGTACAACTGTCTTCCAAGTGAGTCTAAAAGCATCGAAAGAGCCTTGCCTTTGCGAGTGCCACCGATAGCTCATGACGATGGAATTGTGAGTCTCTCTGTATCATTTCATGCTTGCGTATCTTGATGATGTAATGTGGAAGAGACCAACACTCGACTCTTATGGGCTATGCGCTAACTGCCTCCAATTCAAGGTAACATTGAAGCTAAGAACTCAAGGTAAGCTTTTGATGAAAAGAAGGTAAATATTTGTTTTCTTTTCTTTTTCATTTCTGTAAATTAAATCACTACATCTTCCAACTCTATCATCTCCACTTCATTGTACTTAGTCGCTTTTCATCGTTTTATGATTTTCCACCTTCTTCATCTTCCATTTTCTTTTAACTTTAAGATAACTTTCTTTTTTTTTTCATTTTCATAACTAAAAACAGAGAAGAACCTTCGTTTTATTTTCTTAATAGATTTCAATAAAGAACTGTAACGCTTCCATCGCAAACCCTCCTTGTGGATCACGACCCGCATAGCCACTTGCTATAGCGGAAGAATTGAGCACTTGCACATTTCTTTTCTTAAGTTCTCTAATTTCGTATTTTGTGTGCAGGTTTAGCATCAATCAAACGCCTTTCATAGATTGTCACCTTCTATGACAAGTACTCTTGCTTCCCAACATGTACCACTCTCTTCCCCTAATACAAGATCTACAAGAAATGGAAAATACAAGCGAGGAAGAAGAAGAAAAACTACATTACACTACCCTAAACTACAAAATGGAAATTGAGAACTACCCTAAACCTTGCATATCTTCAACTCTGGAACTCAGGGGGGTATTTATAGCCACCAGGGAAGGGGGGCCAGGGGGACAACCTCAGGCCCAAAACGCGGCCGCGGCCGTACGACCGCAGAAACGCTGCCTAGGCCTCATTTCCGTGGCCATACGGTGGCCGCGCGCGTGGCGCTTCGAGTCGCGCGCTGTCCCGTCTGTCCCGTATGTCCCCTGTCAGTTTCTGGTCCCGGTTTCTGGTTTCTAGCCCCTGCTTTTGACAAAATCAGACTCCTAGGTCAATAACTATCTTAATAGGCTTTTAATCACCAATTAAATGGTCATTTAGGGTCTTCTTCTTCATTGCACACCATGGACCTAGAATTAAGAAAGCAAAACTTTATTAGCAGAATTTTATGCCAAATAAATATGCGGATGTAACAAAAATTATGCAAAATTAGAGATTAATTACCCATCACTCTAGTTTTGATGATGATTAACTCATGTAGTTATTGTACTAATGATCTTGTGTTTAATTAGTTTCAGATTTGTGATCAAGATCTTAGTAGGTGTTTAGCTTCAACAAAAGATTTAATGTCAAGTTTTTAGAGCTAGCACATGGTGATTCAAGAGCTTGTGCATCAAGACCACATCAAGTACTCAAGAGGAGTCTAGCTCTTTGGATCAAGGTTTGGACTAAGTCAAGAAGGAGAAGAAATTTTTCAAGTGAAGACCTTCAAGAGAAGACTTGTGTCTAGGTTTATTTTGTTAAGATTTTGTTTTTAGATAAAATGTAAAGGATAGATTAGTTGGTGGATTGCTCAAGTATCATATACACTCACACACAAGATTTATATGAGTTTTCATAAAAGAGTTAAAAGAGTTTTCATTTTGGAAAAATACCATTTTGATTTTTGGAGTTTCATATATACATGTGTTTTAACCAAAACCATTTTAGTGCTTATTATCAAAAACATAGATATTTCATCATATATGTGTAGTGGATCATATCCATACATACTAAGCTTAAAAAGTGTTTAAAATATCTTATTTTTGTATTTGGAGAAGTTTTAGAAAAATCGATTTGAAAAAATACAGATTTGTTTTAAGCCAAAAATTTTAAGTCACAAAAATAGTTCAAAATGTTTGTAATATGTTTTGATTTTTACTCAAACATGTTTGTATATCAAAGTATATTACTAAAGTTATTTTTATAGATTTTTAGAGAATTTATAGGATTTTATTAAAGTCAAAAAGTCAAGTTTTTAATCCTCATAATTGCCTGGACTGACCTTCTGTCGATCGACCGGACAGTCGGCCGGATAAGAAGTCGATCGACCACTCTGGTCAATCGATATGCACAGACGTACACAGGTCGGGCCGGTCGACTGAACGGTCGACCGCCAGAGAGTGTCTGCTCTCTGGAAATGGCCTGGTATACCGAACGGTTGACCGCTAGGCCATTGCCCAGTTGGCGGTCGACCGGCTGGTCGACCGACCTTCCTAACGGTCGAAAATTCGATCATTGGTGGTCAACCGGGCGGTTGACCATCAGCAGTCAAAACTGCTGAGTTGGCCTTCAACGGGAAGATTTTTGGAGCCTATAAATTGGGGCTCCCTTGAGCTGTTTTAGACAAGATTTCAAGAGAGTTTTTGGGCTAGTTTTTCCTACCCATATCAGTGGTTTTATCCACATGTTTTAGAGCCAATATTTCCAAATCAAAAGAGAGTTATTCAAGTGTTTTCAAAAGTGATTTCTTTGAGTTTTCACCACATATTCAATCCTTATTTTTCTTACACATACTTGAGCTTTCCATTGATAAATCCATCCTATAGGAGAGTGATTGTGAGAGTGATTTTAGGTGATCAAAGTGTTTAGATCACCATGTGTTATACTTTGAAATTTGAGGAGGCAGACTTGCGGGTTCACGGTGTTTCGAGTTCTTGTGGGAGCTCGGTGTAGAGGTGCAGCCTCGGCAAGCTTGCGCTCTTGCGTGCGTTTATTCTTGTGGGAACAAGTGAGGAGACTAGTGAAACCAAGAGTTCTAGTGTGAACTCCTTGTACGTGTTGCGGCACCGAGTGATCCAGTGGGATTGTTTTTATTGGAAATCCTTCATAATGTTGAAGACGGGGACGTAGAGTGAGGGTGCTCAAACCTCGAAACAAATCTCCCATGTTTGCGATTGCTCTCTCTATCTCTCACTTGTCTTTATATCTTGCTTATGCTTATTGCTCATATTTCTTATATGCTTGATATATTGTGTGCTTAATTGTTATATGCTTGGGATTATTTGCTCATACTTGTATTCAACTAAGAGGTCATAGCGGCATCTCAACTCTTATCTAGAAGAATCTTAAGGAGTTAGGCCAGAGCCCTTCACGGAGAATCCGGCTACACTCTTAGGTTATACTTGGTGTGTTTAGCTCAAAAACTTTTAGTTTGCATAAATAGTTTTAATTCCATATTAATTCACCATTAGATTAGCTAGTCACCTATTCACCCCTCTAGGTGATTTTCAATTGGTATCAGAGCCAAGTGCTCTTGATTTGGGTCTAACAACCTAGAGTTAAAGATCCTTAATTTTTGGCTAATCACAATATTTGTACACACACATGGATTTCATGTCACCTCCCACCTTTGATATTCTTAACATCCAAACTTGGAAGGTTAAGATGTCGTTGTACCTCAAAGGCCTAGGCATTCATGTTTATTTTGCCACTATTAAAGAATCTTATTTTTTAAATGGCAAAAATATTGAGGCTAATGCAAAAGCCATCCATGCTTTAAAGAGTACCCTAAATGATGAATATTTATGTAGGGTTGCTTGATTCGGCTTTTATAGTATGGAACATCATTATCTCCCTTGGCGAACAAGAGCAATACTATGCGGGGAGCAACTCGGATGTTGAAAATGAGGCTTCCAACGTATGCTACATGGTCCAAGGGGATAACCCCCTTGAGGTAAACTCCGAATCCGAGTTAGAAGAGGATGTTGATATGTCTTATAATGAGCTTGAATCATTTTGTCAACAACTTCTTGAAAAATATGAATTGCTTAAAAAGGATAATAAGAAAATGAAAAATAAATTTGATTCCTTGTTAAAAAAAAGGACTCTTTTAAAAATAAATTGGAATGCATTTCTGAAGAAATGAATTTTTGAGAAATGAGAATATTTCCTTGTCTTCTAAATTAAATGATCTTTTTGAAGGAAATACTTCTTTGAAAAATAAAATTGTTTTGGTGGAAAAGGAAAAAGAAGTTGCTTTGAATGAAAACAACTCTTTGTAAAGAAAAGTTATTTCAAAAGAAAAAGAAAATATTTCTAAAAAGAAAAAGAATGTTGATTCTCATTCTCATCATGCTTTTCATGCAACCATTGATAAAAATGAGATTAAATTTTTAAAAATAGAATAGATTATTTAAGATCAACTTTGAGCAATTGTGCATTTTTCCACAATAGATTGGTGAATCCTTATTTCAAAAGAAACAAGCTTCACATATTCATGCACATCACCCACATCATGCATATGCACACTTTGCACGTCATGATCACACTCATACATATATGCATACTAGAGTGTACAAGTGTACACATTGCGGCCGCAAAGGCCATTTGGTAAAATTTTGTTATGATAGAGTAAATTCTATTAATTTTGCTAGTAACAATGTTTGGGTTCCTTACAATGCTAACCCCATGGACTCAAAAAAATAGGTATCAAAGTCCCCACCTCTTGTGTTTGATGTAGGTGTGGGATCTCACATGACGTGGGAGACTTGGTGCCTTGGTGGTGGATGCATGGACTAGATGGCATACATTTGATGCACCGCTGTCAAGGAAGTTTGGTGGGAAGACCACCTTGTTTTGGAGACTTAGAGTATAGTTCTTATGGTTTGACAACTATCTCTAAACTCTCATTTATTTTACAATCTTTTACATATATGACATTTTTAGCATGTTTTCATGATTATGTTTGTTTTGTGCTTTATGTGGTAAAAACTTGTCTAGATGCAGTTTTTGTCAAAACTTGTGTATATACTTGTACAAGTAGTGAGTAACATTTAATTCATATATGTTTGCACTTCATTGCTCATTTGTACTCACTATGCACATGTATAGCCTAGTTTTGATGATTTTCTCATTTACACTTGTTTTGCCTATCTTTGTGCATGTTTTACTTCATGTATATGTAATCTTTCTCCAAAACTAATAAATGTACATGTATACCCTTGAATCATTTGCTTTTCATGAAATACTCTATTTAGGACTCATTTATGTTTAGAATATGTATGCATATTGTTAGCTTTGGATAAATCATACATATACCTTGAAGTTTGTTTTTAAATGAAAAATAAATCTTTATGATTTTCATATTTGTTTGATAAAATGATATTCATGTTTGTTTTGAGCCTTATTGACTATTTTCATGAATATGCTATTCACATGATGATTGTACACTCACATTATTTCTTTGTTTATTCGTGACTTTATTTCATGAACGCTTTTGAGCTTTATAGATTTTGAGTGTGAGATACACATGATTTGCTTTTATATTTTGAAGGATCTTTAATTAGTTTTTTAAAAATTATTTTAACTAGTTATTTATTTTTTATTTGGTTGTATTTTTACAATACAACTATTTTCAAATCTTATTCTTGAAAACTTCTACCCTTTAAAGGCGGATGGATGGGCGACCATACCCTGTATGCTCAAATTACATATTTTTTATCATGTGCATGAAAAGGGTGAATCTTTATGAGTTATACACTTGCTTCTTATCATATTTTCAATTGGTATTACAATTGATATTTTTTCGTATACTCATAATTTGTTTTTTATATGTGTATGCTTCAAATTTCAAATAATATCAATTTCTATTGGTATTCTCATTTTCATACATATATATAATTTGCTTGTACTTGATTTACAATATATTTACATATTTAAAGCACGAAGTATGTTTATGCTAAGCTTGAATTAAATCTTAATTTCATTTGGTATCTCAATTGGTATTTTAATAAGCTTATGCATTATTTTCATTTGGTGTTTTTATTAATATCTAAATTTACAATATACTTCAATTGGTATCAATATGTTTCAATTTCCAATTGGGTTTAAATTTCATTTTGTATCATTATGTTTTACCTATTTGGTATAAAAAATTTACCATGTAGTTCAATTGATATCAAAATATAAAATATTTTCTTTTATTGATATTAAAATGTACAAATGTTTCAATTTCAATTAGTATCACAAATTTCCTATTTCATATGGTATAAAAATCGTGTGATATCTCAAATTGATTTGTTGATTTAAGAAAAATTCAAAATTTGTATTGTTTATTTGCAATTAGTATCTTAAAATTTTGTTTATGTACAAATGGTATCTCAAAATTTGTTTAAGTACTATCAAAATTTTTGTTAAGAATGTTTTGATATGTATTGTCTATATGCAAGGGGAGTTTAACATATCTTCTATATATAGATTCATGTTGAGTGTATCTTATATTGAAGAGGTTGACATCTTTTCTTTATGTGATACACGTGTGTAGGGGGAGCTTAACATTTCCACTTATGCATTGTATATTGTGCGTTATGTTAGTTAGGGCTTATCATCCCTTCTTTATGTAATGCATGTATGCAGGGAAGCTAACTTAGTGTCTTCCTCTTAATGAATGTATATCGCATATATATCCTTATTATTGATTTGTTTTATTTTACCCATTTGTTGATGATTGACAAAAAGAAGGAGAAAGATTTTGAGTTTATATATGCATATTTGAGTTTTTGCATATATTGAATTTATGCATATTATGTTTTTATAAAAAGAGGGAGAATATTTTTTAAAGTTTAAACAAAAAGGGAGAGAAGGTTTTTGGGAAAAAGAACTTTTGATTTGTGTGATTTCTCTCACCTTATTTATGCACATATATTTGTTTAGTTTTATGCTCTTCATTGCAAAATCTATTTGTTTATTTACTATGCATGAGTTAAGGGGGAGCTTCCATGAAGCTTAACTTTAATCCATGCATATATAACTCCATGAGTTTTGTCATCATCAAAAGGGGGAGATTGTTGGTCCAAAGGCACATCACTCTAGTTTTGATGATGATTAACTCATATAGTGATGTACTAATGATCTTGTGTTTAATTAGTTTCAGATTTGTGATCAAGATCTTAGTAGGTGTTTAGCTTCAACAAAAGATTTAAAGTCAAGTTTTGGAGCAACACATGGTGATTCAAGAGCTTGTGCATCAAGACCACATCAAGTAGTCAAGAGAAGTCTAGCTCTTTGGATCAAGGTTTGAACCAAGTCAAGAAGGAAAAGAAGATTTTCAAGTTAAGACTTTCAAGAGAAGACTTGTGTCAAGATTTGTTTTAGTAAGATTTTGTTTTTAGATAAAATATAAAGGATAGATTAGTTGGTGGATTGCTCAAGTATCATATACACTCACACACAAGATTTATATTAGTTTTCATAAAAGAGTTAAAAGAGTTTTCATTTTGGAAAAATACCGTTTCGGTTTTTGGAATTTCATATATACACGTGTTTTAATCAAAACCATTTTAGTGCTTATTATCAAAAATATAAATATTTCATCATATACGTGTAGTGGATCATATCCATACACGCTAAGATTTAAAGTGTTTAAAATATCTTATTTTTGTATTTGGAGAAGTTTTGGAAAAGTCGATTTGAAAAAATACAGATTTTGTTTTAAGTCAAAATTTCTAAGTCACAAAAATAGTTCAAAATATTTGTAACATGTTTTGATTTTTACTCAAACATGTTTATATATCAAAGTATATTACTGAACTTATTTTTGTAGATTTTTAGAGAATTTATGGGATTTTATTAAAGTCAAAAAGTCAAGTTTTTAATCCTCATAATTACCTGGACTGACCATCTGTCGGTTGACCGGACGGTCGATCGGACGAGAGGTCGGTCGATCGCTCCGGTCGATCAATGTGCACAGACGTGCACAGGTTAGGCCGGTCGACCGCACGGTCGACCGCCAGAGAGTGTCTGCTCTCTGAAAATGGCCCGGTCGACTGGGCGGTCGAACGCTAGGCCATTGCCCAGTTGGCGGTCGACCGGCCGGTCGATCGACCTTCCCAACAATCGAAAATTCGACCGTTAGTGATCGACCGAGCGGTCGACCGTCAGCAGTCAGAACTGCTGAGTTGGCCTTCAACGGGCAGATTTTTGAGCCTATAAATTGGGGCTCACTTGGGCTGTTTTAGACAAGATTTCATGAGAGTTTTTCAGCTAGTTTTTCCTACGCATATCAGTGGTTTTATCCACATGTTTTAGAGCCAATATTTCAAAATCAAAAAAGAGTTTATCAAGAGTTTTCAAAAGTGATTTCTTTGAGTTTTTCACCATATATTCAATCCTTGTTTTTCTCACACATACTTGAGCTTTCCATTGATAAATCCATCCTATAGGAGAGTTATTGTGAGAGTGATTTTAGTTGATCAAAGTGTTTAAATCACCAAGTGTTCTACTTTGTAATTTGATGAGGCGGACATGGTAGTTCGCGGTGTTTCGAGTTCTTGTGGGAACTCGGTGTAGAGGTGCGGCCTGGGCAAGCTTGCGCGCTTGCGTGTGTTTGTTCTGGCGAAAACAAGTGAAGGGACTAGTGAGTCCAAGAGTTCTACCGTGAACTCCTTGTAGGTGTTGCGGCACCGAGTGATCCGGTGGGATCGTTTTTAGTGAAAATCCTTCATAATGTTGAAGGCGGGACTTGTGCCTATGGAAATCAACTCATTGGCTATGGCCGCGTTTCCGCAGCCATTTGCAAGATTCTGGTCCGCGTTTTCGCAGCCATTTGCATGATTCTGGTTACGCATTTTCGTGGGAGAGTTGTACTGAGAGTCTACGTCCTATATCTCCTATAAATGCCCCTGCAGAGCAACAGAGAGGGGGATCCAGCGACTGAAGTTAGGGTTTTTCTTTAGATCTTTTTCTCTGAAATTTCTTATATTTTTTCGCTTTTGTTATTTGAAGAAGAATATTTTGATGAAGGAGAGGAGCTTTGTAATTGGTCAGTGACATCCAATAAAAAGGTTCTTCATTCTTCTTTGCAATTCACTTCAGTTTTTTTTTGCTTAGATTAATAATTTTTCTTCTTTTCGCTTTCATGCAACTTCTCTTATTTAACATAAAAAATAAAAATATGAATAACTAATCAAATCTATAGTTTCCTAATCTCTCGATCAATCCTAGTTTAGTTTGAAAGATGAACTGATTGACATCTACTAGAAACTCTAAGATTAAAATGATGTTCTTGAAGATGAATCTATAGTTAGGTGTATTTAATTTAGGTTGTACTTTATAAATGATTACTCATAATTCATACTTAAACACTTTGATAGCATAAATTTAAGTCAAAAAACTTCTCTTATGCTATACTTTGAAATTAGGATGAACGATAGTTTAATCTTTATTAGTGCACACTAATTAGGGTTCCAACGTTATTATCCATCTTACTTGATTCTCAATTAATAACTTAGGATGGATACCTCTTTATTCAATATGATGTTCACTCTTTGAGACTAATACTTTGGGTTGTGGTTGATGATTAGTAGACTATACTTCTTTTACATGATCAAATCTAATCAATCTCTTTTTTTTTTCAAACGAATTACAGAGAAGATCGTTTCAAAACACTTTCATCGCATCCTTCCCTGTGGATCGACCCGTCTAGCCCTTGCTACGCGGTTACCTTGAAACGAGACTAAGATTTTCTAAACTATTTACAATACAATTTCCCGTTTCAATCAAAAAGTTATGCACTAATCTATTCAGAGGTGGTAAACTGGATTTGACAGTTTGAGTACCATAAAGGGGAGAGATCTAGGTGTCTGTCGGTTCAGAGGTAATATGGACATAACTGATTGAAAGTTGCTAGACTCAGAGCCCTACTATTCAGAGGTGGCAAACTGGACATAACAGCAAAGTGTTGGCCCAAGGTTACAATCACCCGTGTTTAGTGTGTTTTGATGATTACAAAACATATTAGTTATTTGTACTAATAATGTTTGTTGTTTAAGTGTGTTTCAGGTTCTAACCAAACTAGAAGGGTTCTTCCCTAAAGGAAAGTATTTTGGACTCAAGTCAACTCAAATTGGGCTCAAGAATCAAGCTTTTGAAGATCATATGGTGAAAAGCCCTCTTGAAGCACTTGTAGTACTTAGAACAAATGTAAGAAATAGATTGTTTAAAGTTTGAGTTTTGGAAATTGGCTCTAGGATACACACACACGTTTTTGTATTCAAGTTTTCATGGTCAAAACTTTAGTTTCATGCTTTAGTATATATATACATGACCCTAAGTTTTACAAATATAAATATCATGTTTAGATCATGTATGTATACTCTTTCCAGCATATTACTTAGCTTTCTTTACTTCAAAACTTTTTTTAAAAAATTTCCCAAGTTCAAAATCCTGCTGTTTTTTTTGTTTCAGGCTTGACCGGCCGACCGGCGCCCGTGTCAGGACGTGCACGTTTGTGCACGTCTGTCGGCCGACCGCTCGGGTCGACCGACTGAAAGCAGTTGCTCTCGGGTTTTCTGGGTCGACCGCCCGGTCGACTGCCTGAAGAAAACTGTGTTTTCTCTTAGAGGACGGTCGACCCGAGCCCAACGGCTCTTTACCAGCAGAGCTGGCGGCCGACCCGCCCGGTCGACCGCCAGGCCTGCAAAAGCCCAACGGCTCTTTCCTCTTTTGTGCAATTCTGAAATCTGTTTTTTAGACTGTTTTTTTGGCAGACTTTTTCAGGGTTTTACAGATCTTTTTCCAGAGCAAATAAGCTTAAAATAAATTGTTTTTTAACCTATTTCTCTCCCTATAAATAGAGGAGAAGAGTCTCTTACAAAACACCAAGAAAAATCCTCAAGTTTTCATAGTTTTCAAAAAGAAAAGAAAAGTGTTTAAGCTCTTCATTTTCAACTCTTTCTTGAGCTTGTTTTCAGTTGTGTTCTCTAGCAAAAATCATCCTACAACTGAGTGTTTTCTCGCTACACTTCTTAGAGCCAAAATTCCCTACTCATTCTATAAGGAAGTTGTAAAGAGAAAGTGTTTGTAAGAAGTTTGTGATCCTCTTGGTGATCACTTGGCTACTTGTTCCTCTTCTTGTTCTTGTGGAGACACCTCTTCGGTAGAGGTTATTGTAAGTGGTGGAGCTCGGTGCTGGGTCTTTTGTAGACCGTTGTAATCGTCCTCGGTGGATAGTGGAAACCCTTCACGGAGGTGAAGGCGGGGAGTAGAGCGGTGGCTCGAACCTCAAAACAAACATCTTATGTTTGCGATTGCTTTGTGTCCATTTTGCTTTAAATTTCTCTTGCACTCTATTGCCTTCAATTACTTGCTTGTGATCTTGTTTTCTTACCTTGTGTTATTGCCTCTAGTTTGTGATACTTGTGATATATCTTGTGTGCATTTCATCATTGCATATTATTCATTCTTTGTTCGATCAATTCTCATACAACAAGGTTGCATTGCGCACCTCTAACCCATTCAAGGGGAATTGGGAGAAGGAGTCCAGAACCCTTCACGGGGCATTCGGCTCTTAGTCTTGTTTGAGAGATATCGTTGCATCATTCATTCATCTTAGTTTTTAAAAAAGATTGTTAGATTAGCAATTACACCTATTCACCCCCCCTCTAGGTGTTTTTCAATTGGTATCAGATCTTGGACTCTAGGCTTTTTGCTTAACAACCTTAGAGAGATCCTAATTTTGCTAATCATTTCATTCATTCTCACTTAGTAAAAATGGCCGATGGAATTAAAACCCCTCCTAAGTTTGATGGACTTAACTTTCCCATATGGAAGGTTAAGATGACCGTTTTCTTGCAATCTCTAGGAAGTCGAGTTGCAAAGGCCATGACCAAACTTTTTAGTGCACCCCCCCGTGATGAATCTACTTGGTCCGAAATTGAGACTAAGGAATTTGATGCCAATGCTAGGGCTCATTATGCACTCCTTCAAGCCTTAATGATGATGATATAGCTAGAGTTATTCATTGCAAGTCCGCATATGAAATTTGGACACACTTGCTAGTTACACATGAGGGGACCTCACAAGTGAAGAGGGTTAAGATAGACCTTCTTCGGTCCCAATATGAAAACTTTTGCATGCAAGAAAATGAAACCATAGATGATATGGTTACAAAATTTACTAAGATTACTGATGGACTTTCTTCTCTAGGTGATGCTATCGACAACGATCAAAGAGTTAGAAAGATCATCCGGGCTCTTCCTCCTTCATGGGAAGTGAAAGCAACCACCTTGAAGGAACTCAGTGACAAGGAGGAGATGGAGCTAATTGGTCTCATTGGGAACCTCAAAACCCATGAGATGGAGAGAAAAGTTAGGGAGGACATGGCTCCTTCCAAGAAGAAAACAATAGCCTTCAAAAGTCAATCCACACACTCCGACGAAGACGATGAAGAAGAAGATGACGAAGAGCTCTCACTTCTTGTGAAGAACGTCCGGAGGATGTATAACAAGACTAAATTCCAAGGAAGAAGGAGATGGCAAGGACGCAAAGAAGAAAGAAAGATTATTTGCTTCAATTGCCAAAGACCGGGACACATTGTTGCGGAGTGCCCGGATAAAGTAAAGCCCTCCACCTCAAAGAAGCCCTACAAGAAGAAAGCAATGAAGGCTACATGGGATTCCGAGAGCGAATCCGAGGAGGAAATTGACACCGCCAACATGTGCTTCATGGCTAATGAAAGCACAAGCAAGGTAACCCCCTCCACTTCTTTTGATGATGATCTTTCCATGGATGAAATAGGAGAAGCATTTGTAGAATTATCACATAACTATGATTTTCTAAAGAAAAGTATTTAAAAATGAAAAGGAAAATGAGTCTCTTAATCATCAAGTTTTTACTCTTTCCAAAGAAAAAGATGAATTACTTTCCACTCTTGTTTCCACCCAAAAAGATTTTGACAAATTTAAGATTTCTGTTGGCCCAAGAGGTTACACTCTCCAATTGTTTTGTGTTTTGATGATGACAAATCAAATAAGAGCTATTTGGTACTAATGAATTTGCTTAAGATAAGTTTCAGGATAAGTACCATGTTTGGAGGGCATTGCTTGCTATTGCAACAACTTCTAGGTTCATAAAGCTATGAAAGGTATATTGCACATCAAGGAAGGATCATAGAAGAAGAAGGCTCTAGTAAGGAAGGCATGGCTCAAAGACTTGAAGATTGCTCAAGAAGTCTTTAATTATTTTGTTTTTAGTTTTATAGTTTGTTAAGAATAGTGGATAGGTTTGAAGCTCTATCACACACGTTTTTGCGCACATACTTAATCCAAAATAATTTCTTATAATTTGTACAAAATATTTTGCATACAAGATTTACCTACAGATATATATTTATATTTTATGCTAATCCCTGTTCAAAAGTATTTTTGTCAAAATCAAAATCCCTTTTGATTTTTTGTCCTAAACCTGGTTTTTGACCTGAACCAGTCGACCGGACAGTTGACCGGACCTATGACAGGTTTGGCCGGTCGACCGGCCCAGTCGACTGTAGTTCTGGGTGTACATGTATCAGTGTGCACGTTTTTGCGGTCGACCGCACGGTCGACCGACTGTAACTCAGTCTGCTCTCGGATAGATTGGGTCGATCGGGCGGTCGACCGCTGGCCTGCAACGGTCATAATTTTGAACGTGCGGTCGACCGGCCAGTCGACCGAACTATCCGTTGAACAGTAACGGGCAGTTTTTTAATGAGCTGTTTTATTTTGTCTTCTTGTGTTTAAATTGGTTTAAGGGATATATTTCAAACCTAATGCTCTCTGATTAATCCTAATTATGTTTTATCCCTTAACCCTAGCCCTCTCCTATAAATAGGGGTGTTTAGGGAGAGATTGGGGACAACAATTTTTGCAAGAAAAATTCAAAAGTTTAAGGCTTTCAAAAGAGATTTGTTTCTTGATTTTTGTGCTGAAATTCTCTCTCATTTTCTGAAGTGGTTTTTTGAAATTCTCTCTGATTTAATTTTCTTTCTTCACTTACAACAAGAGCTTCATTCCTACTCATTGTTCTCTAAGGACCTTTTGTAAGGGAAGAGACATTTGAAAGAGAGAGTTTGTGGTCTTTTGACTACTCAGAAATTGCTTGTAATCGAGATTTGTGAGTTGGGTACTCCGGTGTAATTGTGATTTCTTTGTGATAGTGGAAGTAGCTAGAATCCTTCTGGGGAAGGCGGGGAGTAGAGCTGGGTGCTCGAACCTCGATAACATATCCTTGTGTTTGCGATTGGTTTACATTCTTGTACTTATTACTTGCTTATCATCATCATTGCTATATTTACTTGCTTTCATTCATCTTGTGAATCTTGTGTGGTGATTGTTACATCTTAATTTTTAATTTGTTCATTGATTAGCATTATCACCTATTCACCCCCCCTCTAGGTGATTTTCAATTTGTATCAGAGCTTGGACTCTAGGTTTTGGCTTAACATCCATAGAGAGATCCTTAAAATTTGCTAATCAACATTTTCATTCATGCATTCATACACTAGTAAACATGGCCGATAACATTAAAACCCCTCCTAAATTTGATGGACTTAATTTCCCTATTTAGAAGGTTAGGATGACTATATTTTTGCAATCTTTGGGTAGCTTAGTGGCCAAGTCCTTGACCAAACCCTATGTAGCACCCGATGGTGATGAGAGCACTTGGACCGACTTCAACTTTAGAGAATATGACGCTAACTCGAAGGCCCAAAACTCCCTATTAACCGCCTTGAATGAGGATGACCTTACACGGGTAATTCATTGCCAATCTGCCTATGAGATTTGGCAACACTTAATGGTCACACACGAAGGGACTTCACAAGTCAAGAGAGCTAAGATAGATCTCTTGAGGTCCCAATATGAGTCATTTAAAATGATTGATGATGAGTCTATTGATAGTATGATTACAAGATTTACTAAAATCACTAATGGTCTTTATTCCTTAGGTGATGACATCTCCAACGATCAAAAGGTGCGGAAAGTGATTCGGGCTCTTCCGTCGTCATGGGAGATAAAGGCCACCACCTTAAAAGAATTGAATGACAAGGACGAGATGGACCTCATTAGTCTCATTGGGAACCTAAAGACCCATGAGATGGAGAAGAAGGCAAGAGAAGAGGCCACTACTTCAAAGAAGAAATCCATAGCCTTCAAGACTTCATCCACCAATGATGACGATGAAGAAGACGAAGAAGATGATGAGGAGCTAACTCTACTTGTGCGGAATGTCAAGAGGTTGTACCGGAAGAACAAGCTCAACTTCCGGAGGAAATTTGAAGGCAAAGAGGAGAGAAGGATCATTTTGCTACAATTGCCGCAAACCCGGACATATCATGGCGGATTGCCCGGAGTTTAGAAGAAGATGACTTCCTCCTTCAAGCCAAAGAAGCCGGAGGAAAAGAAAGCATACAAGGCAACGTGGGATTCGGAAAGCGAGTCCGAAGAAGAGGTGGATACGGCGAACATGTGTTTTCATGGAAAACACTCCTAAGGTAACCCCTCATCTCATGATGATGAAGATGATGAACTAAGTAAGGAAGTTCTTGTACATGCCTTTGTTGAACTTTCTGAAACTTATGACAATAAAAAGATTGAATGTTTTAAATTACAAAAAGAAGTTGCTTTTCTTAAAATCAACTTGCTATGGTTTCTAAAGAAAAAGATGATATTTCTTCTAATCTTATTCTCTTCAAAATGAGTTTAATGCCTACAGGTTTCTTGTAAGGGAAAATCCCCTATTGTTGATGAAAAAGAAATTTCTTCTTTTAAATCTAAAATAAATGATTTTGAAAAAGTTTTAAATGATTGTGCTTTTAATACAAAGAAACTTGAGAGCATGATTTCTAAAAAGCACACCTCACATGTTAAGTCTACTCATGCTCACACTACACATGCTAAATCTTTTCATGTTCACAACTCTCATGCTCACAAATCACACACTCATTATGCTTTCAAATATGGTAGAGTATATAGATGCACATATTGTGGTAAGAATGGACATTTAGCTAAATTTTTCTATGACCAAGTTAATAGATCAAATAATCTTGTTTGGGTTAATGAAACTAACCCCCTAGGACCCAAGAAATGTGGGTACCAAATCAAGTCCTAAATTATTTGATGTAGGTACACACCAAGGCTCCAAGACGTAGGGAGCGGTGGTACCTTGATAGTGGTTGTTCAAGACATATGACGTGGGATATCAACAACTTTACAACCCTATCAAGGTACATGGAAGGTGGCTCCGTCACCTTCGGGGATGACTCCAAAGGAACTATCATCGGTATAGGTAACATTCAAATTGGTGCATCTCCTATTATAGAGGAATGTTTTTTAGTAGATGGTTTAAAACATAATTTGCTTAGCATTAGTCAACTTTGTGACCGTGGACTCAAAGTTGTCTTTGATGATTCTTCTTGCAAGATTTTTGATGTTAAATCCGATGTTTGTATTCTTACCGTTTTCGTGATAATAATGTTTACATTATTGACATGCTTAATTTAGATTGTTCTACTAAATGCTTGAATGCTTTTGATGAAAATTCTTGGCTTTGGCATAGAAGATTAGGACATGCATCTTTTGACCATCTTGCTAGAATTAATTCTAAGGATTTAGTAAAGGGTATACCTTGCTTGAAGTTTGAGAAAGACCGCATTTGTGGTGCGTGCCACTTGGAAACAAACCAGTCTTCCTTCAAACCAATTAAGGATATCATGACTACTAGGCCCTTAGAACTAATTCACATGGATCTTTTTGGACCAACACAAACTAAAAGTTTAAATGAGTAGATTTGCATTTGTTTTAGTTGATGATTTTTCCCGTTTCACTTGGGTTTTTCTTCTTGCAAAGTAAAGATCAAACATTTTCATATTTCAAACCTTTCGAAAAAGGGTTGAAAAAAGAAAAGGTTTTTCGATTTTGAGAATAGGAGTGATAGAGGTGGTGAGTTTGTTTAACCAACTCTTCATGACTTATTGTGATGAAAAGGGAATCAAGCATGAAATGTCTTGTCCTAGGACTCCACAACAAAATGGAGTTGTAGAAAGGAAAAATAGAACACTTCAAGAGATGGCTAGGCAATGATAAGTGAATATGACCTCCCTCAATATTTATGGGCCGAGGCCGTAAACACCGCATGCTATATTTCAAATCGTATTTAGTGTGTAAGAATTCTTCAAAACATCTTTTGAAATGTATCATTCTAGAAAACCTAATGTTGCATATTTTTAAAGTTTTTGATGCAAGTGTTTTGTTTAAATACTAAAGAGAATTTGGGTAAATTTGATGCTAAGGCTTATGAAGCTATCTTTGTTGGATATTCTTCTACTAGCAAAGCATATAGAGTTTTTAATAGATCTTCACTTACTATTGATGAAACCATGCATGTTAAGTTTGAAGAATCTAATGTGGTTGTTTGAGAATGTTGTAGAGATTGAACCATTAGGTGAAGACAAGGAGAGATTATCCTTGAAGGACTCACCCCGCTCAAGAAGAAAAGCAAGAATCAATTGGTGATTTCAAGAGGATAAAGAGGAAAGCTCACAACCGCTTCCTAAAGCTTGGAGATACGCTTCAAATCATCCTAAGGAGCTCATCTTAGGTGACGCATCTAAAGGAGTCACAACACGCTCCAAACTCCATGACCTATGTGGTAACTTTGCTTTCATTTCTCATTTTGAACCCAAGGCATTCTCGAAGCCGAGACGGACCCATATTGGTTTGCTTGCCATGCAAGAGGAACTCAATCAATTTTGAGCGCAACCAAGTTTGGCACCTTGTTCCTAAGCCCCACGATAGACCAATAATTGGTACTAAGTGGATCTTTAGAAACAAGATGGATGAGTCCGGAAATGTCATTAGGATAAAGCTAGGTTAGTAGCCCAAGGTTACACTCAAGTTGAAGGAATTGACTTTGAGGAGACCTTGCACCCGTAGCACGGCTTGAAGCCATACGGATGACACTAGCTTTTGCATCTTTCAAAAATTTTAAACTTTTTCAAATGGATGTGAAAAGTGCATTTTTGAATGGTTTTATTAATGAAGAAGTTTATGTTTCTCAACCTCCCAGTTTTGTTGATCATGTTCATCCCGATTTTGTTTTAAAAACTTGATAAAACTTTATATGGATTGAAACAACTCCTAGAGCTTGTATGAAAGACTTTCTAGTTTTCTAATTTCAAATGATTTTGTTAAAGGCAAAGTAGACACAACTCTATTTACAAAGCATGTTGATAATGATATATTAATTGTGCAAAATTTATGTAGATGATATAATTTTTGGTTCTACTAATGAGCTTTTATGCAAGGATTTTGAAAAGGTCATGCAACTTGAATTTGAAATGTCTTCAATGGGTGAGCTCAATTTCTTCCTTGGACTCCAAATCAAGCAATTGCAACGGGACGTTCATAAGTCAAGCCAGTACGCAAAGGAACTTGTAAAGAAGTTTGGACTTGAAGGCTCAAAGACTTGCAACACTCCCATGGCAATTACAACCAAGCTTGATAAGATGACCAAGGTAAAAATGTTGATATTAAATTATATAGAAGCATGATAGGAAGTCTTTTATATTTAACGGCAAGTAAGCCGGATATCATGTTTAGTGTGTGTCTTTGTGCTAGATTTCAATCTGTCCTAAAGAGTCCCATCTTATTGCGGTAAAACGCATTATATCTTATATTAAGGGCACTATGGGATGGGTCTATGGTATCCGAAAACCGGAGATTTCTCAATGACGAGTTATTCGGATGCCGACTATGCGGGTTGTAGAGTAGATAGAAAGAGTACTAGTGGGACATGTCAATTTCTTGGTAATTGTCTTGTTTCATGGTCCTCTAGGAAGCAAAATTCCGTAGCACTCTCAACCGCCGAGGCGGAGTATGTTGCCGCGGGGGCTTGTTGTGCACAAGTCCTTTGGATGAAACATACTCTCCTTGATTTTGATTTGCATTTTGATCATATAAAATATTTTGTGATAATACTAGTACTATACACTTGACTAAGAATGCAAATCAACATAGTAAGACCAAGCACATTGAGATTAGATATCACTTTCTTAGATATCATTTTGAGAAAGGAGATATAGATATTGATTATGTTTCTACGGATTTACACTAGCCGATATTTTCACTAAACCATTGATTTTGCTAGATTTTTTGTTTATTTGTGGAGAACTTAATGTTTTGTGTATTGAATAGACATGTGATTCCTAACCCTTTTGATGTATGACAAAAAGGGGGAGAATAAGTTTACATGGACAAAAATAAGTTTATATGGTCTTGGTTCCATATGAGTTTATATGAGTTTATATATATGTTTTTGTTGTCTTATTTGTTTTCATGCGTTTTTGAGAATTGTTTCAATTAGTATCAAGAGCATAGTTTTTGAGAATTGGTTTCAATTAGTATCAAGAGCATTTTTGTTTTTTTGTTGTTTTCAATAAATTCTTGTGTTTTTTCATATAGCATATTTGAGGGGGAGTTTTCTCCTCCCTATATTTTTGTTTATAGCCTATTTGTTTTGTCATCATCAAAAAGGGGGAGATTGTTGGCCCAAGAGGTTACACTCTCCAATTGTTTGTGTTTTGATGATGACAAACCAAATAAGAGCTATTTGGTACTAATGAATTTGCTTAGATAAGTTTCAGGATAAGTACATGTTTGGAGGGCATTGCTTGCTATTGCAACAACTTCTAGTTCATAAAGCTATGAAGGTATATTGCACATCAAGGGAAGGATCATAGAGAAGAAAGGCTCTAGCAAGGAAAGCATGGCTCAAAGACTTGAAGATTGCTCAAAAGTCTTTAATTATTTTGTTTTTAGTTTTATAGTTTGTTAAAGAATAGTGGTAGGTTTGAAGCTCTATCACACACGTTTTTGCGCACATACTTAATCCAAAATAATTTCTTATAATTGTACAAAAATATTTTGCATACAAGATTTTGCCTAAGATATAGATTTATATTTTATGCTAATCCCTGTTCAAAAGTATTTTTGTCAAAATCAAATCCCTTTTGATTTTCTGTCCTAAACCTGGTTTTTGACCTGAACCAGTCGGCCGGACAGTCGACCGGACCTATGACAGGTTTGGCCGGTCGACCACGGCCCAGTCGACTGTAGTTCTGGGTGTACATGTATCAGTGTGCACGTTTTTGCGGTCGACCGCACGGTCGACCCGACTGTAACTCAGTCTGCTCTCGGATAGATTGGGTCGACCGCTGGCCTGCAACGGTCATAATTTGAACGTGCGGTCGACCGGCCCAGTCGCCGAACTATCCGTTGAACAGTAACGGGCAGTTTTTTATGAGCTGTTTTATTTTTGTCTTCTTGTGTTTAAAATTGATTTAAGGATATATTTCAAACCTAATACTCTCTGATTAATCTAATTATGTTTTATCCCTTAACCCTAGCCCTCTCCTATAAATAGGGGTGTTTGGGGAGAGATTGGGGACAACAATTTTTGCAAGAAAAATTCAAAAGTTTAAGGCTTTCAAAAGAGATTTGTTTCTTGATTTTTGTGCTGAAATTCTCTCTCATTTCTGAAGTGTTTTGGAATACTCTCTGATTTAATTTTCTTTCTTCACTTACAACAAGAGCTTCATTCCTACTCATTGTTCTCTAAGGACCTTTTGTAAGGGAAGAGGACATTTGAAGAGAGAGTTTGTGGTCTTTTTTGACTACTCAGAAATTGCTTGTAATCGAGATTGTGGAGTGGGTACTCCGGTGTAATTGTGATTTCTTTGTGATAGTGGAAGTAGCTAGAATCCTTCTGGGGAAGGCGGGGAGTAGAGCTGGGTGCTCGAACCTCGATAACATATCCTTGTGTTTGCGATTGGTTTACATTCTTGGCACTTATTACTTGCTTATCATCATCATTGCTATATTTACTTGCTTTCATTCATCTTGTGAATCTTGTGTGGTGATTGTTACATCTTAATTTTTTAATTTGTCCATTGATTAGCATTATCACCTTTCACCCCCCCTCTAGGTGATTTTCAATTTCTTGTAAAGGCAAGTCCCCACTATGATTCTAATGAGATTACCATGCTTAAAGAAAGAATAGACTCTTAGGAATTGTTTTAAAAAATTGTGAGTTTGATAAGAAGAAGATAGAGGCCATGTTTCCTAAGAACAAGCCCCTAAGAAAAATGTTTACCATGCTCATGCTCATGTTCATACCACACAACCTTTACATCGTGGCAAACCCCCAAAACATGCTCACACTTCACACACACATCATGCATTCATGTATGGAAGAGTGTTCTCATGTTCACATTGTGGGCGAAAAGGGCACTTAGCTAATTTTTGCTATGATAACTAAGTGCATCTTGTCATAATGTTTGGGTTCGAAGCACTAACTTTCAAGGACCCAAGAAAATTTGGGTACCAAAGTCACAATTTTGTTAAATGATGTAGGTACCTTCCAAGGCCCAACGACGTAGAGGATTGTGGTATCTTAATAGTGGTTGCTCAAGGCACATGACTTGGGACATCAACAACTTTGCAACCCTATCAAGATACCATGAAGTGGCACCGTCACCTTCGGAGATGATGCCAAGGGTAAAATCATCGGTATTGGTAATGTAAAAATCGGCACATCCCCTTCAATTGAGAATGTAGTTTTAGTTGATGGCCTCAAGTATAACCTCTTGAGTGTTAGTCAACTTTGTGATAAAGGTTTTGATGTTGTTTTTGATAATGTAGTTTGTAAAGTAATTGATAGAATATCTAATACTTGTGTGTTTTCCTCCGGTTTTCATGAAAGTAATGTTTATATGATAGATATGTCTAATATGTCTTGTAATTTACTGTTTAAAAGCCCTCGATGATGACTCTTGGTTGTGGCATAGAAGATTAGGCCACATTTTTTTTGACCATATATCTAGATTAAATACAAAGGAAATGGTGAAGGTATTCCTTGTTTGAATTTTGAAAAGGATTGAGTTTGTGACGCATATCAATTTGGGAAACAAACTAAGTCTTCTTTCAATCAATTAAGGATATCATGACATCACGTCCTTTGGAGTTAATCCATATGGATTTATTTGGTTTCTACTCAAACCAAAGTCTAAGTGGGAATAGATTTGCATTTGTTTTGGTTGATGACTTTTCACGTTTTACTTGGGTTTTCTTTCTTGAACACAAACATCAAGCCTTTTCACATTTTCAAGCCTTTAAGAAAAGAGTTGAAAAGGAAAAAGATTCTTCAATTTTAAAGAATAAGAAGTAATAGAGGAGGTGAGTTCATTAACCTACCCTTTACCACTTTTTGTGAAGAACACGGAATTAAGCATGACTTTCTTGTCCTAAAACTCCACAACAAATCGAGTAGTTGAACGGAAAAATCGAACTTACAGAGAGTGGCTAGGACAATGCTAAGTGAATATGGTCCTACCACATTATTTGTGGGCCGAGGCCGTAAATACATCATGCTATATATCAAATCGTGTTTTCTTGTGTAAAAATACTTCAAGACTTCTTTTGAAATGTACTTTTCTAGAAAACCAAATGTTTCATATTTCAAGGTTTTTGGATGCAATGTTTTGTTTAAATACAAAAGATATTTAGGAAAATTTGATGCTAAAGCTTATGAGGCAATTTTTGTAGGTTATTCTAATACGAGTAAAGCTTATAGAATCTTCAATAGATCATCTTTGACTATTGAGGAATCTATACATGTTAAGTTTGAAGAATCTAACTTGTTTGTTAGAATGTTGTAGAATAGATGGTTTGGATGAAGGCTTGGAGAAAGTGACCTTGGAGGATACACCTACTATGGGAGACAAGCAAAGGATGATGAAGGAAGTGAAGCTAAAGTAGAAGAGGCTCAAGGAAATGAAAATCAAACAAATAAAGTGGAGCCTACTCAACAACTTCCAAAGGATTGGAGATACAATCCTCATCATCCCAAGAACCTCGTCATAGTGAAGTATCTAAAGGGGTAACCATTCGCTCTAAACTTCATTTTTTTTGTGGACATTATGCTTTATTTCTCATGTTGAACCCAAGACGTCCTCGAAGACGAGGCCGATTCATATTGGTTTGCTAGCCATGCAAGAGGAACTCAATCAATTTGAGCGCAATCAGTTTGGCACCTTGTTCCTAGGTCCGCACGATAGACCAACAATTGTACTAAGTGGATCTTTAAGAACAAGTTGGATGACGGGTAACGTTGTTAGGAATAAAGCTAGGTTAGTTGCCCAAGGTTACACTCAAATCGAAGGAATCGATTTTGAAGAAACCTTTGCACCCGTAGCACGGCTTGAAGCCATACGGATGACACTAGCATTTGCCTCATACAAAGATTTTAAATTATTTCAAATGGATATTAAAAGTGCTTTTCTAAATTGTTTTATTGAAGAGGAGGTGTATGTTGACACCCCCCGGGTTTATTGATCTACACATCCGGATTTTGTGTTTAAATTAGATAAAGCTCCTTATGGTTTAAAACAAGCCCCTAGGGCTTGGTATGAAAGACTTTCTTCATTTTTAATCTCAAATGGTTTTAAGAAAGGAAAAATTGATACAACATTGTTTACAAAACATGTAGAAAATGATATTCTTATTGTGCAAATTTATGTAGATGATATTATTTTT